>VDFB02272253.1:0-78565 GCA_007258455.2 Sequoia sempervirens
ATCTAGAAACTGACACTAACCAATCCTAATCCTAAACTAACTCCAAACTGAGCTCTACAAACATAAAACTATAAAAATTTGTACATCCACTCGATTAATTTATCATTATGTGTAGAAGCCTTAACGTACTAGGTACGGTTATGAAAATAGTAAATTTATATTTATACGTAGAAATGAAAATTTTGTGTGTAATAAATTCATCTTGAAGGTATAAAGTTTGAAATATTAACAGTTACCCAGGTTCTCAGCCTTGTCATGATTTACCCACAAACACATTTTATTGTCCCCAACATCATAATCAAACTAAAAATCATTAAAACACATAGGGTAATGAAAAGACACCAGCTGATTTAGAAGACCTTCAATTGTTGTTGGGTGTTCATGTCATATGATCTCCTCTTCACGAGGTCTTAGCTCATGAAACAACATTCCATTTCACTCCAGTATATGGATGTCAACATAAAGGACATCCATTAGCAATGTATCATTAACATTCAAGACATCCAAACCTGGTTCAAAAATTTCATGCATATCCTTATCATGATCAACACTAGTTTCAAACAAAAAACTAGTGTGTTTGATTTCACAGGGACCATCAAGTTCAATCATGTTTTCCAAAATACAAACATCATTAGTTAAATATTTACCTTTGTCAACCTCTAAAGAAATTTGTTCAACATCTTCCTTACCTAACTTGGAAATCTTTCTGGTTGCAAGAGATCATAACAACTTACCTTAGAATGTGAACCAAAAGGAAGAAACCTACATGGATCACCCAAATTGAGATTTTTTTGTAGCTGGGATATCCATTTACCAACATCTTAGTATTCCACTCGAATGCGGAGTCCCAAATCACCTTGGTCTCCTCAGATGGACTGAGTAGCAAATAATCTCCATTGTTAATTGATGAAGTTTGTGAACCCATTTCCTCTTGAGATCAAGCATTTCTTTCAACATCTTCTTCAAACATGTCACCAATAAGATCCTAAGAAACAACATCGAGCTCATAACCATTACTGGCAGAAATACTGGTACATGGTACACAAGGATTTTCTTCGAACAACTCATTTGAATGCATCGAATCAAATCCAGGAAAACATTTCTTTAGTTCATGTTTCTACATATCATCAACTAGAATGTGCAAGTCAGTGTCAAGTGTATCATTGTTAAGATCAAATTCATTAATGCATGATAAATCAAGATTTTCCTCAAACAAATCCTTTAAATAAATAGAATCAAAACTAAGGAGACACTCCCCCATTTTGTTCTCTTCATAATGATAAAGTGATTCAATTTATGAGGTATCCTCTTGATCATCTTCTTGAAATTCTTCTACTTCATCCAGCTAGGCCTCATCATACATTCCTTGATCCACTTCTTTTGAAGATTCCATTTGGACCTTAGCTTTCTAGCCTTCACCACGAGATTTATTTGTAATTTCACTTGGAACTATGCTGCTTTATGTTTCTAAGTTTCCATCACTCAAATTAGCATAATGATTTCCTCGTGTTAACTTATTAATGAGTGTTCCTTCCTTATTCACCATTATGAAAGGATCCATGAATGCATCGGTAAACTCATTTTCCACATCTAGTAAATTTGCACAAGGTAAAGAAATTTTGTTATTTGTTGAATCCATCTCAATGCAAGGATCAAGGTCATTGAATGATGGGGAAGAACTAAACATCTTCTCATAGTTACTCTCATCGTTTTGGATGGACTGATTATCATTTTCATGTGTGCTAGTTGTTTCATCTTCCTCATTGAGTGGAAAAGTATTCTAGGGATCTTCCATAAGTATTCCTTCAATAGTGATCAATTGTTTGAAATATAACTTCATCCTACCAAGGAAAACATGGCAATCCATATGAGAATGTTGATTTTTTTGATGTATCCTACATCTATTTGGCCTAAAAAATTTTGATAGCTTCAGATCTCCTAATTCTTCCAACTTCTCCCTTATTCTATTTTGCATACATGGTATATCTATACAAAATGAACCATGCTCCTTTGTCCATCCCTCATCTTGTTATTCATCTTGTTTAGAATAAATGTTCAAAGTGTTCGAAGGAGATTCTTTAGTTGTTGATTTTTCATGATAGGGGTCTTGTGTTAATACCTCATCTAGATTTCAATACCATCATTAGTATTAATTGTTGAAAACAGAGGTAATTATGTAGCTTTAAAACTTGTAAAACTATTATACAATAGATCTAAATAAGTGTTCTTTGTCACAATTAATTGTGTATGATTAATCTATTTATATTGATTTTACCAATTGTCGAAGTAGACAAAAGATTGTAGAAGATTAAGACCAGAAGATAGAAGTGACACAACATATACCATGGAGAAACCCTTTCAAGGAAAAACTCCACCAAGAATGAATAGTGCTTGTATTATTTAACCTTAGAACAAGATTATAATAATTATTTATCAATCCTTGCTTGAGATGCTTCTTTTTCCTTCAACAATTCTTCTTCACAACCTATAATAAAATCTGATAAACTCTCTTCAACTTGCTGTAATAAATAAACAATAATGAGCCTTGTAAATTCCAAAGAGTTTACAATTACAAAGCACAATGCTTATCTCACAAAACCCTTTCCTATTCTTTGCAATATTAATTCTACCATGAGAACAATGTCAAAACAAGTCCTCCATCCACTTGGGCATCCCAAACTAAAGTCATAACTCAACATTGATTCCAAAGATATCTTGTAAGCTTATCCTCAAAGTTGGTGTCCAAGAATGGGACCACTTAACTTAGCCTTATAAAATATCTTATCATGAAAAAGTGTTAACTCCAAGATGCCAACTTGGGTGCCCAAGGTGGGTCCAAGTCAATCTCTATTAACTGAAACATATCTCTCCATCAATTCATGCAAATAGGATGCATGATTGATCATCCCTATTTAATTGAATGTATTACCTATTATCTGTCATGCAACTCAAGTCATTAGTCATGCATTCCAAGTCAACTGAAGTCAACTAGCATTCAATTGAAACTAACTACATGCAACTGAAGATAACTGAACCATAACTGAATTGAGCTGAACTGAACTTAACTGAACTGATACTGAACTAAACTAAACTGAACTAATCTAAACTAAACTGAACTGATCTAAACTAAACTCAATTGAACTCCATCCATGTAAACATCAATCCCTAACTTCTCAGATCTTTACATGCATTACTGAAGTGTTATATTTTCTCCAAACAATTAACTTAACTCAGGGTGAGTTCCACCTTCCATGTGGGTGCCCCATGTGCTCCTATTTTGTAGGAGCTCTTCATGGGCATCCCCACATGTTCCTATCATTTAGAATTAATTAAAAATTTCAATTTACATGTTCATTTCATTCAAATTTAATCTCTTTCTAATCCTAGTGTTTGGGGAACACTTTCCAAGGACTTAGGAGATACATGAAATAATGTTTAGGATTGCAATTAAATGGCATCCTATTCCCAACATTCTCCCACTTGATATTATACATTTAAATTACTCTAAACAAGGAATCATTATTATAAATCAAGTAGAGGACTCAAGGCCAATGGCCTTCTTGCACCAACTAATCAATCCATGCCAACTTCAAATGCAACCTACATAATCATGAAGCTCTAAGAAAATGATTAAAACCAAGAGAACTTATCTACAAGAACTAGTTTCATAAGATAATTTGCAACATTAATTAAAGTGTCAACTTTCTCAATTAATGTACCTTCCCACCCTCAACCATTTCTCACACAAAGTGATATTGAACATCAACATGCTTAGTATGAGCATGATACATAGGATTTTTGGCTAGACACATAGCACTCTAATTATCACATTCAAGTTTAACTTGCTTGCAATTAAAACCAATGCCTTTCCCAAGTCTTTGTATCCAAACTGCCTCTTTGGAGGCATGTGAAACCACCGAGTGTGTTGAACTCATGTCCAACCAAGGTGTAGGCTTCTCGGTCTTTATTGTTGAAAAATATTTTCTTACAAGTAACCATTCCAACATATATCTCTTACCATAAGAGAACTCAAGCCTCAACTATTTCTTCAAGTATCCATGAGGACCTGTAACCAACCAATCCATGCCAAACTCCAAATTCAACATATCACTTATCATGAAGTAATCAAGCAAATAATTAATGTACCCAATACTTAAGAGAACTACACAAGATCAATGTCAAAGATCCAATCATGAATCAGGAACATAAACATGACAACATGATCTAACCATCACCTACTAGGAGATCACATGCACCATAACATATATACATCCTGGTCTCAAGAGAACAAGTACCCTACCAAACTCTAAATGCATATCAAGAGTAAACAATGACATAATAACAACCACTCTAAACCAAGAAAAAACCATATCCCCAATCACATGAAGATAACATTACCAATGATGCATCCACGTCACTACCAACAACTCCCATTGAACCGTGGTATGAGCTACACATGGCATCATGACTACCATCCTCCTCATGAAGATCACTCTTTAACATCAGGAAAAGAGTCATCACTAAATTTTTCACATGAAATTATCAAAGCATGATTACCTTCATCCGAGGGTTCCTCTATAGAAGAATCAAAACTCTTTTTCTTTTTCTTACAATCCTTCTTCACGTGTCTCGGTTTACCACAGTTCCAACACTTTACCTTACTCTGTCCTTCTGACTTACCCTTCCCTTCCTTGTCTCCCTTAGGTTCCTTTTTCTTAGGCCTACCTTTTACAAACAAGGCATCTTGGATTTCCATTTTATACTTCCTCCTCATCTCCTCTAATAGAAGAGTAGGAATTATATTTTCCATCTTTAGATCTGCACCACTACCATTGATAGCAACAATTAGATTTTCCCAATATTCTAGTAAAGAACAAAGTAACAAAATGCATTTAAATCTTCATCTTCTAGCTTTACATCTACAAATTCTAACTAACCTAGAATCAAATTAAAAGCATTCAAATGATTTGCAACAGAATCACCATCTTTCATCTTTAAAGAATATAACTATCTTTTTAGATACAACTTATTAGTAAGACTTTTGGCTTGATAGATATCACCTATTTTCTTCCACAACTTATATGCAATAGTTTCTTCTGAAACATTTAACAAAACAACATCAGCAAGACATAATCTTATGGTCCCTCTTTCCTTCTTATCAAGCTTAACCCAATCCTCGTCTAACATCATTGTAGGTGACTTTGTCTCATTACCAATAGCTAACCACTAATATCTCTCTTCAAGGAGATCCTCCATTTTTAGTTTCCACATCTCATAATTAGATCCATTGAATCTTTCAATATCTAAATGAGAATTAAAACTCATTGTAACAAACTTATTTTTAAAACTCAGCAATAACACAATAGTAAAAGCTCCCACTACAACCAAAAAACCTTCAAAATATTAAGAGAAAGGTATCCCAAACTCTACCCAACCTCAGCTCTGATACCAAATGTTGAAAATGGAGGTAATTATGTAGCTTTAAAAATTGTAAAACTATTATACTGTAGATATAAATAAGTGTTCTTTGTCACAATTAATTGTGTATGATTAATCTATTTAAATTCATTTTACCAATTGTAGAAGTAGACAAAAGAGTGTAGAAGAATAAGACTAGAAGATAGAAGTGACACAACATATATCGTGGAGAAACCCTTTCGGGAAAAACTCCACCAAGAATCAATAGTGCTTGTATTATTTAACCTTAGAATAAGATTACAATAATTCTTTATCAATCCTTGCTTGAGATGCTTCTTTTCCTTCAACAATTCTTCTTCACAACTTGCAATAAAATATGATAAACTCTCTTCAACTTGTTGGGAGAACCCACAAAAGTGGTTTACAATTGGAGCGAGGAAGGAAAAGTTGAAAAAATGACCCCATGCCAAAAATATTCATTTTTGGGGTTCGAGCAAACTAAAAGATTCAAACGAACCAAAAGAGGATTCACTAGAACTTGGGTTCGAGCGAACCCATTCAATGCAAGTTCCCACCATCCTTCCAAAAAACACAATGAAAACCCCTTTCTGAAAGGGGGTTCAAATGAACTAGGGTTTGAATGAACCCTAGTTTGCTAGAACCCCTTTGGGTTCACTAGAACCCCCCTGGTTTGAGCGAACCCCCCTTTTCCCACCTTCCTGCTCTCTGACACCAAAAAATATATATATTTTTCCCTTCACAGCTCGGGTTGAGGATGAAAATGGAAGAGACTTCACAAATCCAAATGGAATCAAGTAGTCCTTGGAACGAGCTATCCAATGACTATAATTTTAATATGTTTTGGTTTTATTATGTATTTGTTTTTTTAGTTTTATTAAACATATGTTTTTCACTGAAAATCAAGTTCTATGTTCTGCACATGTGGAAAAATAGTAGATTATCATTTTATTTTTTAAAAATATGAGTGCACCAGATATTGAAGTCCTTGAGCCAACAGAAAAAAAAGGAATTTCGATACATACAAAGAAAGTCATGTGTTATACAGTCTGCCTATGTTTGAGTTGTAATTGGTTTGACTTCAAAACTTGATTAAAGAAAAAATATTCAATAAAAAATATCTAACCAATTGGAAGCATTAGATATCGGAGTTACAAATCTAAATTCAAAATAATTAGAATTTTATCCTTCATGGAAAAAAAGTTATGTGTTATATGGTGAGCATCACTACTTAAAAATGTTATTTTTTGAAAAAAGCTAGTTTTCGAAGATGGAAAAAGAAGTGCAATCTGATTCCAAAAAAAATTGGAAAAAATATATTTAGAATCTATAGACAAAATTTCACAAATCACTAGTTCGCATCATCTTCAAATTCCTCATGATTTAGCCACTATAGGTGCCCAAAGGTGAAAATTTTGTTAGAAAAAATTATTTTAGTGTCCAGTTTGGCCAAAAAATGTAAACCAATATTGTGGGATCACCCTACTACAATAAATAGACAATAATAAGCCTTGTAAACTCCAAAGAGTTTACAATTACAAAGCACAATGCTTATCTCACAAAACCCACACCTATTCTTTACAAGTAGAGTTCTACCATGAAGAACAATGTCAAAACAAGTCCTTCATCCATTTGGGCATCCCAAATTGAAGTCATAAATCAATGTTGATTCCGAAGATATCTTGTAAGCTTATCCTCAAAGTTGGCACCCAATAATGGAGTTTACAATTACAAAGCACAATGCTTATCTCACAAAACCCACGCCTATTCTTTGCAAGTAGAGTTCTACCATGAAGAACAATGTCAAAAAAAGTCCTTCATCCATTTGGGCGTCCCAAACTAAAGTCATAAATCAATGTTGATTATGAAGATATCTTGTAAGCTTATTCCGAAAGTTGGCACCCAATAATGGGCCCACTTAACTCAACCTTCTAAAATATCTTATCATGCAAAAGTGTTAACTCCAAGATGCCAACTTGGGTGCCAAAGGTGGGTCCAAGTCAATCTTTGTTAACTGAAACATATGGTTATGTGCAGGATCATCATGGAAAAAACAAACCCTTAAGTGGCGACAAATTTAGAAAAATCAGAGTTAGGCAACTTGACATAAAAATTTGAATAAGTTATCTATATTATTTCAAAAATATGTAAGAATAGAATCTGTAGAAAATTGAATCTAGTTTCTAAACTACTAGGTTTTTTTTTTTAAATCTATTTGGTGAAAATTTGAAATTTCAATGCGATTAGTACTTAAATTTAGGGAAAAATAAAAGTAGGTGTCTTCGACCACCCTAACGACAATAAAATGATAATATTTTTTATAAGATTTTAGATATAAGTAGAGGACTCATGTCCTGATGTGATGAATTTTTTTCTAATTTTTTTCCAAGTAAATAATTAATTAGGAATTTTTTATTACAACTTTTAAAAAATATAAAAACTCGTATGTCTGACCACCTTCACTTGGTCAAAACTTCATGAAATTCTTTTTTTTTTTAATCCTATAGTATGTGAAGCATAGAATGTGACGCATGTTTCAGATTCAAAAAATGTGACATCATTTGAAAGCTATAGATGTTTTTCAATTAGCCTATCAATCAAGACTTTAGTTGTAATTCAAATAGAAAATGATTAATAATTATTTATTTAATTTAAAGTAAAGCATAATTTATATTGGTGGAAAGCTGGGAATCTCCTTAAAAAACCCTTTTTGTTTAATCACATTTTGGTAAAAAAATGTCATCATCCACATACCCCACACATACCCATCATATCGCCACTTTCTGGCCCATCATGATCTTGCACATACCCATATCTCTCCATCAATTCATGCAAATAGGATGCATGATTGATCATCCCCACTTAACTGAATGTATCCCCTATTATTTGTCATGCAACTCAAGTCATTAGTCATGCATTCCAAGTCAACTGAAGTCAAATAGAATTCAACTAAAACTAACTACATGCAACTGAAGATAACTGAACCATAACTGAACTAAACTAAACTAAACTAAACTGAATTGAACTGATACTAAACTGAACTAAACTGAACTGAACTAAACTAATCTGAACTAAACTGAACTAAACTGAATTGATCTAAACTGAACTGAATTGAACTGAACTCCATGCATGTAAACATCAATCCCTAACTTCTAGGATCTTTACATGCATTACTAAAGTGTTATCCTTTCTCTAAACATTTAACTTAACTCAAGGTGAGTTCCACCTTCCATGTGGGTGCCCCATGTGCTCCTATTTTGTGAGAGCTCTTCATGGGAATCCCCACATGTTCCTATCATTTAGAATTAATTACAAATGTCAATTTACATGTTCATTCCATTCGAATTTAATCTCTTTCTAATCCTAGTGCTTGAGGAACACTTTCCATGGACTTAGGAGATACATGAAATAATGTTTAGGATTGCAATTAAATGGCATCCTATTTCCAACATTAACATTTCCAACGAAACTAGATTTTAATATGATATTTCCATTATGCTTTGAATTTATATCCGTTTCATGCTCTTTGTTAAATAAAACATCAAAATGATATACTTGCTCATCAAATCTTTCGCTTACAGCTTCATTATGATGTAATGGACTATGCTTTCAAATATGACTAAAAAGAGATGATATAGTCACAACTTCATTGACAGGTGGAATAATTACCTCTGTGGTTGGATTTTACAGAGATAGATTCTTCCATTGGTCATGTGTGGGATTGACTTGACATGAAGTGTTGGAAAAAGTGGTGCTTAGAAGATTAGGAAGGTTGTAGCTACTTGGTGAGTATGATTACATATAGGTAGGAATGGGGGGTAAACTAGCATAAGGCTACAAAGGACACTGGTATTTAAATCCTAGTTATGACTACTTGAAGTTCTCATGTCATGTCCATCCTGTGCCAGTAAGAGAGCTTTGTCCAATACATCATGTTGGGAGGTAATCTCCCCGCAATGTCTAATTTTTGCTGCAAAAAAAGGATTCAAATCTCAATAGTAATGTTCTTTTAGCATATAATCATTAATAACTAGATTTAAAGCTTGAACTCATTGATACATCAACCAAAAGCTATGATTGAACTGGTAAATTGATTCCAATGGTGCCTTTTTTATAGCTTCAAAGTCAAACGATGGGTCCCATGTTCATGCATAAGGGTCAAACTAATCCATGAATAGAATTTCTAACTCCATCCATGAACAAATAGAATTTGGTGGAAGATTAACATACTATTTCCATGTTGTACCTTGAAGTGTTTCAACGAATAGTTGACACAAGTGTATCTTCATGACGAATCTAGTGAAGACCCATCAAATCCTTGCAAATCTTAACATGATCTTTAGCAAATTATCCATTGTTAGGTAAAAATAATGGAAGCTTATTATGCATATGATAAGGAATTTCATTAATAATTCCAAGAATATACAAAGGGCTGCCAATCAGAGCTAGGTTTTCCAAGATCCAACCCACTCTAATATGCACCCAACCAAAAATACTCAAGGTGCCCTCCTAGTGCCAATTCTATTGATGGCCAAATTGACACAACAACATGCAAGAAAGATGCAATCACCTTACCTCTCCTAAAAAGGAAAAACAATCATTAAATCGATCATCTTCCAAGGTCCTAGATGTTGGTTCACAACGTTGTTATTTTGTTGAGTGGTCAATGAGGTTGTAATGTTCAAGAGGCCTACTAGTTATTGAGCTTCTTGGTTGCTACAAGGTCGAACTTCTATCTAAACCTACTGTAACCGAGGTTGAAAAAAAGGAAAAAGATAGATCAAGGACGCAAGAGAGAAAATAATGTTGATTCATTAAGTAGCCAAACCTATTACTCTTTAAGGAATTCCTAAACTAGAACTGCAGAATAAATCAACTTGTAATCAATACAAAGCTTCATTCATTCATAGTGTAGAAATTAACATCAGATTGCAAATCACAATTCGAACAAAAGAAAAAATAAACTTTATTCATTCCTTGAAAAACTTCAAATCGAACAGTTAACCAAACAAATATCATTCTAGAGTGCAATTCAAGACATGTTTGAATTTGACTATTTCTACTGTAGTAAAATAGATAAATAACATTTACAATTATGGAAAATTCACCAATGTACGAAAACCAATATCCTCAAATTACCTTAGCTAAACTAAGAATACAAAAACTTTATCATCTATGCTACAACTAAACTGTAATCAGCTCTAAGTAAAAATCTCTAACTGATTTCCCTAAAATTCTAACCCCTTCAAATGAGATCCATTTGACAATCAATAGCTCAATCATTTTTCTAATTCCCTCCAAAATGATCCGTCAAAAGCTATAGCATTTATGCACATACAATTCTTTAAAAAAAGAAAATTGTTTTGGCTTCTATTGACCTCAATTAACTCTAGTGAGCTTTAGTTGACAATTTTCAATTTGCACTTTCAACTTTGAGTTTTCTATGTCACATTACACAAATCAACATCTTTATCTAGAGATCACATCAAATGGGCCCACCATACTTTCAATTTTCTCTAGTTTGATTATTCTTTAAGAAAATATCCTCTTTCTGGACGTTTGCTTCACAAATCATCTCCAAGATCTTTTGCAAACTTCAAAAACGCCTGCAAAACATGAACGTGCATTAATTAATTTTAAACATTTCAAACTATCTTCAGTTAAATGCATTTAATAAAATCCTTATTTATTTAATTGAAGTAGCAAATTAAATCCCTTTTGACATTAATGTTAATTTAAATTATTAGAAATAAAATAACACTAGAAATCATGTTCTTCCTGGATTTAATATCTTGGTGTTGTTCACCCTTGAACTTGGAAGGTACCTGCAAAAATCACATAATGCATAATTAATTTATTGAATTTAACAATTTTCACTATGATGACATAATTAATTAATAATAAAATTGATTAATTAATTATCCTTGTATATCCTGCAAACATTTGCATTCAATAAATCACACTTTCAATTTGCATGCAGTGTACTTTCCACACACCCTTCTAGTGTTTTTTACATTTTGTATACATTGTTACTAGGGTAGATGAGGCACCTTTCCTAAGAATATCATCTTTCTCATTTTACAAAAGTTTTATTTAACCCATCATCTTCCAAGAAATTTCAACACTTGGTCGATCATCTTCCTTGTTTCCACACATGGTCATTTGTTCATCACGTGGAGCATTATCTTCTTTACTACCATTTATGTCCCCCTGTTATCATGTAACTCAAAATCATCCTCAGCTTTCATTTCATTGACTTCCATAAATTCAGTGTTAGGGAAAAGTCTTGTTCCTCTCAAGCTTTCAGTTCTAAACTAAGGATATGATGAGAAAGTTGCATTAATCTTCATAGCTTGAATATGTTTGAACATTCTAAGAAGTGAAAGGGATTTTGAATCATTCTTCCCACTAGAATCATTTTAAATGCCTTGCACATCTGGTTATTTCCTTTGTTTTAGATAGCATCTCAATTTTGTAGATAGGGGAGATACTGGCAAGGGTTTATGGATTGGCTTTAAACCTATAGATTGCATTTTCTCAAAACTTCTATGATCAAAACAATGTCCTTTTAAGGTTGTCTATCAAATGGTTTGTTGTCATGCGTATACTCCTAAAGCCGCATGCAGTTGAAAGTTTCTAGGGATGTTTAATAAATCAACATTGTGTGTATCTTGCAAACAACACTGTCTTGTTTGTCAAACTTTTGTTTACCCTATCTGTGCTTCATCTATATTTTCCAACATCATTTCTTTGAGGCATGTTGTCAAACAATTTATTTTCCTTGAAATTTTCTAAGGTCATTCAACGAATCCATATAGTGAAGATCTTTCCATTGGCACCCTTGTAAACATAGTGTGTGCTTTGTTTTAGGTTTCCACATTTCACCATCTTGCATGCATTTTTACCTCAGCCAATATACTTGTAATCAAAGGCGATCCATGAGACTACATCTCTCAGAGGCATTCTATCAAACAATTCAACGCCATGTGTATGCTTGCACATTCTTCATGTAGGTTCACCAAGGTGACTGCAACTACACAAACGATTCACTATTTCAAAGCTTCCATTTGGTATGGTAGGGAGAATGCTAACAGAAGTTGCACCACCCTATTTTACATTTGCTAATTGTTTTTGCTTAGAAGTTTCAAAGCCATTTCACCGAACTCCATTTTGTGTGTGCCCTCAATCATTGCATTATGAAACTGCACCTCGTTGAGGCATTTAATCAAATGTTTCATTTTCCCTTGATTTGGCTTCTCATGTGTTTTACATTCATTCCTTCATATCTTGTTACAAGGAGAATTAGAATTTTTTGTTGCCCTCTACATTTCGTTTACATTTGCTTGAAATTTCTAAAATTTACCAACAAATCCATTTTGTACCCCTCCTACTATTAATGTAATTCATGGGACTCCACCTCTTAGCCCACGACTCACACCAGGCAGTTGCATTTTGTTTGAAAGTTTTTAAAGCCTTTTCAACACTTCCATTTCATGTGCATTCTACTTTCTGCATGTATACTCCACCATGATCGAACTCATGAGATCATATTTCCCTTCATGGAATTTTGTTGAATGGTCAATTTTCCTTGTTGATGCTTCCACATTGTGCATGTATTTTATCAGGAAAATCCATTTTGTGTATATTCTATGTAGACATGTCAAATTTACATCATGCATAATCATATTCCATTCATCTAATAAATCAGGACTTTATTTAAATCAAATCCAAATCATACATTTTCCATCATTTTCTGATTTAAATAAATCAATTATCAAAGTCTTGAAAGTCAAATCATATAATCAGCATTAAATCAGCCTAATCATCATTAACTTAATCTAATCCTGACCTAATGATAATCCCATCCCACTTGCATTATCTAGATCTAGCCACTTGCACAATAAATCAATTTTATTGATTTATTAAAACTCATTTTCCCTCAACATGACAAGTCAAACAGGGCATTTATTGCTCTTCTTTCTTGTCCCCCTCTCAAATTTATTGCAAATTTGAATTCAAAATTTCCCCCTCTTGGGCACTCTTCCCAAATCTTGCACATACATCCATCAATCACATGATGACAAGTGTCCTCAATTCATTGGCTTGAATTTTATCCCACATTGGTCCCTCTTCAACATTCAGCATTTTGAAAATCTTTAAATACAAGCATCATCCTCAAGCAAATCCTTCACAATCTCCACAATCTTGCAAGGTCACTCTCTTCATTTGAGATTGGATCTTGTCCATTTATCATCTCCATCATCTATAGCAATTTCATCATCTTAAGCTTATTTATCAAGGATTGGGAAAGGGTCACTAGCACATGTGACACCAATCCAATATGAGATAGTTTGCATCATGTTTTCTTATGCTTTTGCTTTAGATCCTTTGTCATTTGTTTGCATTTTGAACATGATGTATTATTTCATAAGGATGTTGAATATCTTGATTTGTCGTTGAAATACTAATGATTTTGCAGGTTTTATTGTTAGTTTTCTAACCACATTTTGCAGATTTTAACATCCTACATTTGGCGCTAGAAGGAGGGAAAAACTCAAGCTTGTCCTACACACTTATCATTTTGTGCATACAAGTTATCTTCTTAATTGGCATTTGGTTTATTAGAAAACTGTCACTAATGATTAGTGTGTAGTCGCTTATACATCTACATTTTGTTTATTAGAGGAAGCATTACTTTTTTACAGAGACTACTATTTCCTCTACGTACTTTCTTTTTTGAATGCAATATAGAAATCTTACTGTTTTAAAGAGATCTTTGGATATGCAAGAAGCTTTTTAAAAAAAAAAAAGTAACAAACTGCATTTGTCATGAATGAATATTATTCTCTGTCAGCAAAGATCTCCATGCATAGAAATTTTGAGAATGCTATGAAGCCTGCGCAATGATGGGATGAAGCCTGGTCAACAAATCCATTCTGTGCAAATCTTATTGCTTTTATCTTTGAATCTGATTCTATTGACTCTACCCAGTAGCTTTTTATCTGCACACGATTCACTTAGTTTGAAGTTTGCAGATTTTTGCGCCTATACCTGCACTTTCATATGCATTCCTTGCACCTAAGGAAACCAAGAAAAGATTGGCATCTCGTAAATCTTCAAGAGATACAGCCTTTTATCACAATGTAGGTGACTGATCAATGAGAAAGTGGAACCGTGTCTTCAAAATTCAAACATCGCCCATGATTAGACTTCAAAGGGAAGGTCATGTCCTGTTTGGCTAAGTTGATAAGCTTTGAGTCAATGTCCTTTTAATGCTGAGATCGAGTCTGCAAGTTGAGATTACAGGCATCGCATTGATTGCTCTGTCAGATTTTTTGGTGATAGTCATACGTTATCTCTCACCTGCACATTTGCTTTTCCACGATCTCATTTGAATGGTTCTGACTCCTATTCGACACTTCATCACAGCTAGAAGAGACAAATGCGAATAAAACACAAACTTATTCTCAAGGCTTCTAGACCTGTGTAGTAATATTGGTGTCACGTTAAAATGAGTATCCATGTTACTGTTAAATCCCAACATTTTCTTTTGGCCGCTCTATATAGGCATTCTTTGATCGGAGGAGCCTCACCCGCCATTGCTTCTTTGCACAGTACGCACGGGGAAAGTGAATCCTTCAAACTTCAGAATTGCATAGGAATTTGAGGGAGGGGCGTATGCTTCTAGCCGTAGGAACACCAAAAGTCTTCAAATATCTACTGTATTTAACTAGACGTTGCTTAAAGAGTGTTTTGCAGGGTCTAGTTTGGCAGTTCTATAGGAGCATCTTGTTTGTCTGGCTCGCGGGCTCCCTGAATCTACGCAGTGGTGCACTCTATGCTCTACTCCTCTCACGCGGCCCTGCAATCATTGCATTTTGTCATTGACTGCCAAGGTATTTGCGATTCCCACATGGATGGTATGAGGCAAAGGCTGCGATAAGGATGAAGACTCAAGCAGTATGAAAAGAAGATAACAAAATGCAGAGTTAATCAAGGATGACCACGCCCTGTTTCAAACTCCCCATCAAATATACGCTGGCAAAAGGCTACGAGTACGCTGACAGAAATATGGCGCTGATCTGAGTACCGAGCAAATTGAATGCAAAGGCAGGGAGGATACTCGAATGGTAGGTGAAATTTAGTGTTACACCTGACAGCCGCATTTGCTTTAAAAGATTGGTGAAGATTCTTCAGCGAAATCCGATCTATTGGCCGACCACCGCCGGAAGTCAATGGAACGCACTGGTATCAAAATCTCAGCGGTGTTAACATCTATTTATTTACTTCAAAATGAATGCTGCAATTATGTTTTTGGCGCTGTAATGATTTGAAAAAATTCTGCGGTCAATAAGAGCATTGAATGCAAGTAAGGTTGGCGAGCTGAGAGTTCTAAAAATCTGTCACAATAAATGAGCCATAATTTCTGTTACACTAACTACTGTTAGTCATTCCACGTCCCAAGTCTACTGTTAGGCATTCTAAATGAGTTCATGAAAAGCTCCTAGTTTGTCTTTGGGCACACCTTTTGTGTAAGGTAGGTTGTTGTCATATAATATTCTTAATGTGAAGCTGCAGGGTGGGAAGTTTGATTTGGTTGACATTGACTCTATTCATCGTGCCATGGAGTCTTTTGATATAATGATGCAGATCTAGTCACTTCAAGCCATTAAAACTGGACTGGTTTAGAGCTTAATTCCAATTACTATCCTTTGGTTTGGAACATATTACTTTTTAAATTCCAAGTTTATAAACTCATTATGTTTGAAACTATATTCATTATATTGAGTTATTATTAATTCCTTGGCATAAATCTCATTACTAAGATTTTTTATCTTGTTTGTAGGTTGGCATCAAGAAACAATGATGGTTGTTCTCACATAGGAATCAAATAACGACAAATTTAAAATCGGAAAGTGGGGATTTGAACTTGAAAAAGCATTTTTTAATGCTTATGGCGAAAACTTGATGGCATTCCTTTCCTAATTTCGTTTTTAATTTTAGAACAAGTTGCTTTTAAGTTGGATTTGAAATCAATCACTATCTTGATCTTTTTGAAGTTGGTCTAAAATTGAACATTAGAAACGTACTAGCTTTTCGATTTGGTTTAAAATTGAATGATCAAAACTTCACACTTGATTTTGGTGCTTAAAATGAAGTCATCATTGCTTTGAGGCTAAAACGAACAAGTGCTTGATTGTGTTATTTTGTCTTTTGAGTGCGTATCCTCTCCCCTTGCGCTTCGTGCGATCTAGGGTGCAAGAGAAACACTCAAAATACATTTTATTGCTTTAAAACACTTCATTTTGGGTTTTAAAAATTGAACATCTTGTCGCGAGTGTGAGTAGGGGCATTTTCGCGTACATTCTCTTTCTTTGTGCCATCAAAGATCGATCGAGTTCTGGATTGTGTCTTTGCTTGATTTTGTTTATCTTAGAGGGCACGCTGCAGGAAAAAGTACTCACCCAAGCGGCGACTCAACGGTAACACTCCTAAAGCCAAGAGTATTTCCAGCGGGATATAAATGAGGATTTTGGTTAAACGCCATAATCAGCGGTTGGCTCGGACAAGATGGATCCGAAAGGGGACTCTTGCCACGTTAAGGTCAACTCCTCGAACGGAAAGTCCTTACTAGAACCTATGTGTTAGAATTTGCCAAAATCCTTAATCTGTTTGTTGGTGCAAGAGCGGTCGTTCTGAAGCAGCCCCACAATTTTACGGCTTTTAGTAGAGATGGAAAACATGCCATGGGAGTTTCATGGGTGTTGATGCTTGGCTGCCCCGTATAAGTGAGTGTAGGTGGAGGCGGTGGGGTCAAGCATCTAACCATCCGTAAAAGTAAGTGGCTGGACTTGTCAAAAGTGGGGACTCAACAAACATTGTCTATCACATCCATAGGGCTTGTAATTTTCTTTGTTTGAAAAACCGGAGTGTGTATTCGAAAACATTTTGCAAACAAACATTCAACATGGTTCTCAAAATTTCAAACCCTCTTGAAGACAAATATCATTGACTCAATCCATATATTCTGCTTTCCTGCTTGGATTCATGTTAGTAGAGGTTCCTAAGCATTGGATTATACCTCAATTTGTCTTCTTGAGTAAACAATAGGAAAACCCTTGCCTTAAGTTCATTGAATTTCCACATAAAATATCTTGTGGGGTTTAAAGAAATTAAGACATTGGTACATCTTAGTTTGAAACTTTAATCAAGAGTGTGTTTATGGTAAAGGGAATACACTAAGAAAAGATAACAAATTGGACCCCACACATGTGCTTGATATCCCTTGGTCATGTTGGTCTTTTGATTGCTCTTAGAGAAAAGTGTGTTCTTCAATACCTTGGCCTAGTAAACAAAGTCTCTCTAAGTCTCTTAGGATCATCAAAACTTTCATCTATCTTCCAAACATTCATCAATCCATCTCACCAAAACAACTTTAGATCTTTGCAAACATCATTCTAGACTTGGGTACATCCTTAAACCAAATCAAAGTCAATTGTTTAATTAGGTATGTGGGAATGCATCCTTTCTCATACATCTAATTGAATTAGCAAACCTTTTGAACAATTTCATCCTAAAGATAACATCCAACATCTTAGGGTTTACAAGTTCATCATCCACATCAAACAATCAAAATCAAAATCCCTAAGTCTAGCGTTGATTCAAAATCCCTAAACGTTCAACACTCATATCATTCACATTTTATCCTCCATCTCGTCATTGATCCTAGAACACCTTAGAGGTCACTTTCATAACAAGGTCATAACACAAGAGGAACATGGAATATACACTTGATCCATACATCTTGGGTAATCCAAATCAGTTGAAACTTCAAAGCCTTGCAATGCCTATCAATTATCAAAGTCCATGCATAGGATCATTTCCTTCGACAAATGTCAATGGTACAACAAGTGTGGGTATGCCCAATCTGAATTTTGGAACACATCTCCCCATGATAGATTTCAATCAAAGTCCAAACTTACAAGTCTATCCTCCAAACAATCAATACATGAGTCTTCAAACGAGCAACATCATTCCACCAAATCCCTACAAACCAAATGTGGATGTACCAAATGCATTTTTTCGAAACATGAATCCTAACTCGGAAACCTTTGGAAAAATGATTCCCAATACCAACATTGTTCATCCTATCATGCCAAATCAGAACATTATCCAAAGTCAATTTTCCCATAATCCCATTCAAAAATCGCAAGCATGCATGCCAAAACTACTTGAACACAAGCCAAATCAACTATCTCAAGTGAGTCAAAATCAAAATCAAGAACAAATTTGGCGAGATCAAATTGTGGAACTTTCCAAAATAGTTGAGGCATTGCGCCAAGGGAAATCTCCACCACCATTACCTACATCATTCCTTGGTTTAGGGCTTCCCCCTTTACCTAGCACCAATCAATCCACCCAAATCAATCCACCTAACGTCAATCAAACCATCATGTCAAATACTTCAACAACATTGATCCCAAATCAAAATACAGTCTCCCAAGGGCCTATCACCTCAGTCAATCCAACCATCACTATCCCTTCAATCATTCCAAACACCACTATCACTCCCATCACATCTCAACCCCTCACTACCATGATCGCTCCGAGCGTATCTCAAACACTTGTCACTACATCCAACACAATTTCAATCCCACCACCACCACCATTGCGACTAAGCCAAGTAAGCAATTACAATGCTTCATTCAAAGCATACCAACAATTGCTCCAACAATATGAAACAATTCGGCAAGCGCCTATAGCCACGCACGCTTCTCAAGCTTCACAGCAAAATCAAGCTCAAACATCGCTGCAACAACAAGAAGCAACACAAGCTCAACAAGTGCAACAATCCTTTCAAGTTTCCCAAGCCTCTCAAGCTACCCAACCAACACGAGCACAAACACAAAGGTATTAGCTAGTGAAAGCAAAGGATCAGGATCAATCCATCACTAAGCTGCGTTTACTTCATCCAATGATCAAATGGAAACAAATGTCAGATCCTTTTTGGATACGATCAAAATCCACCAAAAAACTTCGACAATGAGCCAATTCAAGAAATATCAAGCATCACTTGATGCTGTAATTAGAAGACATTCACAATCTCTCCATCGCAATTGTCAAAAACAATGATCAAAACTTCTCCATCGAGGAGCACATTGAAGATATATCTACACAATCCGATGATCAACTCACCATACATCAAGAGCCACTTTTTAGTGATCTCTTTCAAGGAGTGTTGGGATTATTTGATCCTATTGACATAATGCACAATCAGTTTACCTATGATCATGTTGAAAATGTCTCTACATCGCCTTACGAGTTAGAGGACATATCTCAAGAATTTATTCCAAAGCATGATCAAAATCTTTCACCAAAGTCTAGCAATGGTCCTTTTCAAAACATGTTGATCCCCTTTGACTGCATGGTTACAGATACTAAAGGAACCCTAAACTCGACACTTAAGGATGTTGAACCACTTACCATGTCCAATGAAGATATCCAAGCACCATTTTTTGAAACCGACCCATGTCAAGAGCTTGATCCAAAGCATGTCGAAAGCAACTCCGAAATTAATCAAGATCAAGAATTTGTATCTCCAAGATACTACAATAATCTAATGAACACTCTCTTATCCATGCAAGATGATCACATCCACATAGAACTTACTCCTCCATCTACCTATGAGATGCTTTCTATGGATGGACACGTAGATGATCTTCATCTAGAACAAGATTTTGTTACACAAAAAGAGAAGATTCTTAATTCCTACAATCAAATGGAGTTATCAACATCAGGATCGAATATGTCCCAAATTCAAATTGAGGACATCATGAATAAAGATATCCATCATTATCCGCTCAACGAAACAAGTCAGATAAAACATCCAGAGTTAGCGGAGCAGCAAATTGAAAGAACGTCAACTACGGTGGTCATTTGTCAGAGCATGTTTACTGAACAAGACATCTCAGAACAGGAAGAGTCAAAGAATGAAGGTACTACCACAATACTGGGGGCAACTTCGTCTCAAGCAAATATCAACATAAGAGGCATGAAGAATCCTTATGATGAAACCGATGTCAATACTACAACCAGTCATGTCACGAATCTTCATCCACCCATCACCCCATCCACGAATTGGGACCAACATCAAAGGAAAGATTTGAATCAAAGTACGAAGAACGTTATCAAATCAAAAGAAGCTGAGAAGTATAATGGACAAATCAAATACATATGGATACCAAAAAATATAAAGAAAGATTATCCCTATCAAACTCCATCAGTCAAAGAAACTGTGGGGAAAACTAAAAGAGGGAAAGGTATCCATCAAAGATGTCCGCAAAATCAAAAGCAGGCTTTTCAAGCAACGTACAAAGTGTATCAAGTAGTTGGTCCTAATTTCGTGCACACTTCCGTATCCACCCATCATTGCTCATCTTCCCAAGTTTGGAGAGTCAAAGGTTCCAAACTGTCAACCAATCCATCTCTTATCCATAAACACACTCCATCCACACTCCGCGCACCAATATCAATTCTTGCATTGACCATGTATTGGCAACAACCCTTCATCATAAGGATTCAAAGGCACTTTATCGCGATGTACACACAGAGATAGAGTTAACTCCGGTATCAACGAAGCAGATCGAGAATCCTAGAAGTGGCATTCAAGTGCACGTATCTTAGCAAAGCAGCTTCTTCAAGCAGGATATCGATGGCACATTATGACAGAAGCATCTACGTCAACACCACCAGGTGGTTTAGCATGAATCTTTCAGAAAAATACAAAAAAATCATAAAATATGAAAATCCAAAAAAAATCAGAAAAAGGATTGAAAATAGTAAAGATAAAAATCGTCCTCTAGTGAAAACCGCATGGGCGGCGCTTTGGGCAAGACTATGATGAAAACCTGGCAAACAGGCGTCATGTGTAGAATCGAGCATCTACGTGCGCCACTTCGGATGAAAGCATCTCATCTCATCCCATCCGTAATAAATCGAGCGTTCCATCCATCTTATCCATAATAAATCAATGCATCCATGAACCATTTATCCAATCCATTCGCATATATCTGCATCCATCATCTTAGTTATCTTGATCTTGATAAAATTTTGGAGCACACCTTACGCTTGCTTACAACAAACATCTTGACATGGGTCATTTTCATCGATCCTATCCTATGCAGCATTATCTGAGCTATAAAGCAGTATCCAAATGAGCATTCCTTTATCTAAGCACCCTATCTTATTGCAATATAATCCTTGGCATACTTTGCGTGCTTACCATATCCATCCATCCATACACTTATCCGAGCATCCATCCATTGCATTCCATACGTTGCTAGACATTGGGGGCAGATATGACATCTTGCTTCGAGAATAAATCTTGATCTATATCCTCCAACTTATGTGGTGATCCGAACATTGGAAAACATGAAATAATATTGGTCAAACCACTTGTGAGCAAAAATCCGAATCACTAGCCCATGGCATATTTTGACGAGAACACATTCCTTATCAGTCTTCATCTTTCATCAAACATCAATCGATATCAGTCGCATCTAAGCTACACGTCAAACGTCACATCAAATCATCCAAATATCTTTTGTTTGAAACCAAGCTTCATCAATCATGATCAATCAAATCCAATCAAAAAATCATCATCTCGGGCTATCCTTCTGTTGCTTAACACTATCCTTGCATTGTCATGTATCCTCGACAATGTTATCATTATCAATCCTGATCAATCCATCCTTGCATTGTTGTGCATCCTCAACAATGTTATCCTCATCAATCTCGATCAATCAATCCTTGCATCGTTGTGCATCCTCAACAATGTTATCATCATCAAATCATCATCAATCAAATCCTTGCATTGTTGTGCATCCTCAACAATGCTATCATCATCATCAATCCATCGATCTGATCAATCAACGCGAAAAGCGGTTTCCGAGGAAAATCCCAAACAAAGCAGTATCAGCTACACATCCATATCCAATTACCGTCAAAATCATGCGAAAATCAAAACATGAAGAAAAAATCAAAAAAAAATCCAAAACATCAAATATATAAAATCCAAAAACAACGAAAGCAAACATCAAAAACATTGGAATTCGAACTACGTCGTCTCTGAGCTTGAACGTAGGCAAGGCTAATCTTTGATCAGCCCCCGAGACATCAAAATCCAAAAACATTCGAAAAGCATCAAAATCCAAAAACATTCGAAAAACATCAAAATCCAAAAACATTTGAAAAACATCAAAATCCAAAAACATCAGAAAATCAAAAGATCAAAACATTTGCAAAATCTTGAAAACACCAAAAACAGCCTCAAAACATTTCAAAACGTCAAAAACATCCAAATATTTGCAAAAATCCATCCATCTCATCTCGCTTGCACCCACAATAATCAATCATCCATAATAAACTGATCATCACCTTCATCCTTTAGCAACGCAAACAGAAACAATCATAGCAGTCAGCAAAATCAATCTTCAATCGTAAAATCAAAATCGAAACAACGAACCATTGAACACAAAATCAAACTCTTGATCAGTCGCAAACATGTCAATCGATGTCATATCAACAGCCTATCAATCAACTTATCAAATCATCATCATCCTGTACAATGCATGTCCTAGGATATATCGTTCCGACAATGGGCATCATTTATGGATATCACCTTGGATTCTTATCCTATCAAGAAACACATCCCTTTTGGCTGGAAATTATGAAGAACATTGGCTTGTTGGCGTACTTGATCTTTTCTTTTGATTTATCTTATTGTTTTCATTCCAAGGACCTCTCAATGATATCCAAATGAAGGATTTAGAGAGATAGGAATGGGGCAACGATCATTATCTTTTGTCTATTGTGCTTGTTGGGCGTTCTTGTAAAATAACTTGGCGAGATGCCTTTGTTAGATATGTATGGAGGATGTTTGGATAAGCTTGTTGACCCTATTGCATTGATTGGTTATACCTTTCCCGTGTTTTTGGCCGGTCGAGATGTTTGGAGACCTAAAGTGCATCTAGCAGGTTTCCGTATATAGGGTGAACAAAGAATCCCTGCTCGCTTGTTGAGTCAAAGTCCATCACACTACCATTGCCACGCCATCCTGGTCATTTATACCTTGATGCATTGTGCTTAGGCGTGTTATCAAACATAAAGTAAGTGACCCTTTGAAATCCCAATCCTTGATAAGCAAATCATCCATCTATCATCATCATTTATCATCATCATCTTTTATTATCATCATCATCTCTAATAAAGTCTCGACCAATCATGGACTTGTTGGATCCTCTTGTCATCATCTCATTTCCGCACTAACATCATACATCCATCATGCATCCATCATGCATCCATCACGCATGCATGAGCCATCAATATTTGCATACCACATATCATTCATATGTACATCATAGGAAACATCGATCTGATTTCACATGCATTGCATTTGCATCATCATCATAATATAGTCCTGTTAGTCTAAACATCTCATAAATCATCCATTGCACAATTACAACATATCACATCATCAATCTCATCCATCTCATATCATATCATCATTTAAGATAATACAGATTTGTTATTCTAAGCATCTTGAAATCATCTCATTTGCATCATCGTCCATAACCATACATTTTGAACCTCTTTATCATTGAGATGGGCCCTCAAATCCCGAATCTTTTTCGCTCAGTCTACGGAGACTAATGTACCCGATTAATACTTCTTTCGGCTGGGGCATCGAGAAAAAATCATGAAATTTTTAAATTTGATCAGCAAGTTTATTCTTTTGAACCAATTACCTTAAGTACATTGTTTCAAAGAGGGGCAAAATGTAGACATGCAAAATTCACATTATGCATTCGATCAGATTCGGTCAAATTAGCTCTTACACTAGGCAAATTCATCACTTTCATCCATTCATTAAATAAGTTCATTTATCAAATAAATCTTAGCATTCAACCTTCATCTTGCATTATCCACTTAATTAAATAAATCAAAAAGCCATTTAAATCAAATCCTACATATTCCACCATTTTACGATTTAAATAAATCAAATATTTAAGTCCAAAAGTCAAATCATCTAGTGATTAAATCAGCATAATCATCCTAATCCTAATCTAATACTGTAACATCCCACTTTGCATTATCTGAACCCTACCTTCGCTTGCAATACATTAGTTTATTGATTTATTAAAAACCTCATTTTCCCTCAACATGACAGTCAAACATGGCATTTATTGCTGTTTTTCCTTGTCCCCCTCTCAGCATTTATGGCAAAATTTGAATTCAAATTTTCCCCCTCTTGGGCACTCTTCCCAAATCTTGCACATGCATCAACTAATCACATGATGACAAGTGTCCTTATCTCATTGGTAGAATCTTAATCCCACATTGGTCCATCTTCAACACTTGGCATTTTGAAAATCTTTAAATAGAGGCTTCAACATTGAGCAAATCCTTCACAATCTTCACAATCTCCACAATTTTATGCAAGGTTACTCTCTTCACTTGAGATTTGATCTTGTTCATCATTTCACTCCATAATCTTCATTGGCATTTTATCATTTTGAGCTTTAATCAAGGATTGGGAAAGGGTCACTAGCACATGTGACACCAATCCACTATGAGATAGAGTTGGATCATGTCTTTCATATGCATTCTTTAGTTTCTATTGTTCCATTTTTATTGCATGATTGATATGTTTCATTATTTCATAGGGATGTTAAAATGGTGTTTTAAACTAACCATTTGCAGATTTTAACATCCACAGTTAGAGAAATGAAGGATCACCAATCAGTACATAGGAAAACATACATAAACATATAATATAATCATTATAAACATTAAAATAGCTAACATATCATAGATGTACAAGAAAACAAGAGAGTTATCAAACACATCTATCATATGCTCTGTTTTATCTAACATGTTTGCTCATTGTCTAGGTATAGATTAAATCTTTGTTACTATTTTGTTTCATCTGGTTACAACATGTGGAGTAAAATGTGGCGTCCATAAGGGTTGAGCCCAACATGCTGCCCTCTTGTGTTTTAAGAGTGCTAGGGATGTAATAAAAATTGATCAAATTGATCAAATTGATGATAAACCTATTCCTGATGCATTAAATCAATATGGAATCATACCATTTGATCAACTTTCATTATCAGATTCAAAAGATGCAACAAAAACTATGAATTATCAAGAAAGATTACTTTTCATCTTTTCACAATGAACCAAATAGTAGGCTGCCATCATGTTGATCAAAAGGGAAAACATTTCTTCTTGGAAATCTTACTCTACTGGATATGTCTTTCAATCTTCTCAATGGAACCATTTTACCTGAGTTTGCAAGACTTCAAAATTAAAACATATTTTTTCTCCTAACCAATAGGAGCATGACTGAAAACTGGTCTGCAAAGATTCAATGATTTTTTTTCTATTTTAAACTCATTTGTACAGGGTTATCATGTTTTTGTGACAACATGAGCTACTAAGTCCTATCGGGAGCTATCATGAGTTACATGGAGCAACAGTTTTCAATGAAAGAAGATACATGGGACAACCATTTTATTTATTAATGACTGCATTCAAATCATCAAGAGGCAGTGATGAGTGTTTTCAAGAAAAGTATGACAACAAGAGCTATCAACTGACATCAGGAGCTATCATAAGCTATATGGATCAAAGTTGAGGTAAATGACAGTGAATCCTTTCAAGAGTTATAACTATATCAAAATATTGCATCTATTCATAAATGGGGTTATGAGAAATTAGATGAAAGTGGACACACACATTTCAAACATGGAGTAGCCATAAGTGAGGAGTGAATGCATGGTCAAGGCCACAATGCATTGGGAGAAGGGGAGTAATGCATGAGGAAGATAAATACATTGATGCAAATGAGAAAATTTAACTGACATTGTCAATTATCATTGTATGAAGCAGTAGAATAAATACACTGGGTTCAAGTGCTGATATAGGAAGTGGAGGATTTTCATCCTAGCAATCAACATTGGAAGAAGCACAATGATAGTGCTAAAGAAGATGCATGGAAATAAGTCCATTTGGAGGAATTTTTCGCATTCTTTTAGCATGGGTAGGGTAATAGCTTGAATTTTCTTGACTTTGGAGGCATTTTGGAGGGGTTTTGGAATCTTCTTTTTTGGCTTTTCTATTGCATCCAACCAAAATTTTCTAGAAGGACATGTGTGGGGCAATTTTTCAAAAATGCATAAGTAATTTCAAATAGAGGTTTTGAAGCGAGCTCTTTCTTTCTAGCAACATTGTAACTCATTTTGGACAGACTTGTAGAGGAGTTCATACCTTGATGATTAATGAAGTTAAGTTGTTTTACCTTCTCATTTTTCTGCTATATTGTATGCATTTTAGTTGATTGATGTGTCTACTTGTGTGGTTTTGTCTCAGTGTTAGCATCTTTAAACATAAAATTATGTAAGTTGTAGGTTATAGGTTGTGTTTAAAAGAAGAATGTTCTAGCTGTGAAAGTATCGCTCCTTCTAGGAGTTTAGGCTCTAAAACCTTCCTATGAAATGTTTATGCAAAAACATATGGAAATGAGTTGTGTATGTGAAGCTTATCATTGATTAAACTGTGTATGTAAGCTATTTTATAAGTCCTAGCTAACATTTGGGTGCATCACCTTGGGGGTTTAGTTTTCCTTTTATGTTCCTTTCTCCCCTTTTCCCAACAAGAAATAGATTAGGTGACATCATTTAGGAGCCAGCCTTATCTGAAGGTCCACTCCAAGTTTAGGTGACCCACAACCTAGGAGTGTTCCCATGTTGCTCCAAATTGCTAAATTTTGTAACTTAGCAGGGATGCAAATTTTGAGAGTATAACACCTGGTATAGCACTTTTTTTGAATTTCAAAGGATTCAGACTTGTCACTTGTGAAATTCTAGTTTCTGCCCAGGAACCCTAAATTGGGACTAAATTTTCCAGCCTCTTGTATGAGTCCTAGTATGCTTTGAAAACCAAATTTTAAGGATTTCAGACCTCAATTCAAGCCTCTTCAGTTTCCTGGTGCACCTTTGTACTTTCTTAGTCTATTATTCTAATTTTTTAGTTTCATAATCTAGGTAATATAGTTAGGTTTTGCATATCATTTTCATTTCTTGTCTTTGCAAGCTCTTGCTTGGTGGTGAACCACCCTTTTAGTCTTTAATCACACCCTAGGACACCTTATTGCAAACCTCTTTCCCTTATTCCATCCTTGGATTGAGATCTCTAGGGTTTCCTTGAGTGAAACTAAGTGAAATAGGTCCTAAACCCATAGGTTTCATCTCCCAAAAGGTAGAACCTCTATTTCGTAGGTTTCACTATCCATAAGAAAATTTTGGTTGTTTGTAATCAATGATGTACTAAAAAGTGGTTAGCCTCGAGAAGTTACTCACACCATACCTTAGAGACAAAATAATGGCTATATGAATGGCTTATCATTTATATTTGGTTCTCTAAAACATGTTTAGCTTTGACATGGTAGATATAAAATATTCAAAAATTTATGTTACTTTTTTAATAAAATTATCAAAATATAGTATGAAAAGCACAAGTTTGAATTATGTACACAGTTTCTAGGCACTATTATAGAAGTAAACATGTTCTACAACAAGCTTAATAGCCATATGGAGATTTATTTAGATCAAGGATAAATTTTTATAATAGTGTAGAATGATCCCTCAATACTTGTGTATCACTTATAGCTCATATCAATTGATGCAACTAGAAATATGCACAACAATAATCTTCTTGACATTATTGGAATTATTCCATCTATCACTAGAAGTCTAAAAATAAGATGAAGCTCAAAAATACAATTTATCTTCTTTCAATCATTTTTCATCTCATGCTACAATTACTACTTCTATGGAATCTACCACTCATGTTGTTACACCTAGTATTACTTCTTCATCTTCTATTCTCATCTCTACTATAATCATCACCCTTCTCTCTATTAGTGATCCACTTGTCTCTCATCCTTCCACATCACTCACACTCATGTGTCATGTAGTGTTTTTTTCCCCTACACCTATAAATTGTGTGTACTCTCTATTGATAGGTTTCCCCCTTGAATGGTATTGTGAAGATAATATAAAGTATTATGTTGATCTCATTTCTACATATACCTATGTGCATTATCTTGATTTCTATTACAAGTTCCTTAAAAATTATGGCATCAAAGTTAGTTATAAGGATTTTTTTTAGCAAATTACAAGACGATAATTGTTTCTTATGCTAAAAAATCTATGATGGGGGTTCTTCAATATCCATAGAAGAGTTATCATTTTTGGTTAGGTTAGATTCCTCATAAAGGGTCTAGTAAAGTGAGGAGATATTAAAATATAATACCTACACCTTACACAACCTTTATAAATGACCTTGATCTTCCTTGTGCCTTTATGTATATTATAAAATTCCATAGTTTTTAGTCTATCCCTAAGAAATTTTTGTTTGTTTGAAATAAATTATGTACTAGTATGATTATCCATAAGAAGTTTCTCACACCATATCTCATAGTTAGGATAACTAGCTATAAGAATGGTCTATCCTTTGTATTTGGCTCTATAAAATATTGGTTCAAAACTATTTATCAATGAAATTAGTGTATTCGTGGGTTAATAGACCAAACATAAATTCTAGAGATTTACTTCTATATCTTACCATGTGCAATTACATCTAGGAATTTCCTATTAAAATATGAGACAACTAATCATATTGCTTAATATATAAGTGGTCTTATGGTAATACATTAATTCCAGGACACTATGTCATATTATTTTAGAAAGTTAAGGCTAATATCTATAATATTTTTTTTTCAATTAGTTCTAGTAGTAATTGCAAATCTCAATCTAAGAATGAATTGATTTTTTTTACCATAAATGTTTATTAGAACTAGGTTTCATGCAAATTCAACAGTTAATGCATGTATTTATTATTTAAGGTACTCATAAGGAATATGGGAATCCTACTTGAGGTGACACTCTTTTCCACTTGTAAATTATACTAGGATGTGTTATTTATAACATATATTCATGTAATATTTGTAAGATCTTGTATAACATTAGGTAAATGCACCAAGATGGTACACAAAAAGGGGGTCAAAAGTGGCCACTTGTTTTTATAATCTAAAATTAGCTAAACCTAAACTTGGAGGAGTAATTTGAGATTCATGCATTCAAAATTTGAAGATACCAAAAGAACAAGGATTGTAGTACTCTGAATCTAGTTTATAAACTACTATTTTTTTTCAAAAATAAATAAGATTAAGAGGATAAAATGCTTCACACACACAAAAGTGTTCTTATTTTTCAATAAAACATAACATAATTATTAAAATTGTGCCCCTCAATTTTTAAGTTGCATTTAGTATTTTTTCAAAAACCAAATTTGGTAGAAATATAGTTAGGTGAGTACTAAAAGTATGCTTTTTGTAAATTTTTTAGTATTTTTAATGATTTTTCAAAGTGGATCACATCACTGAAATCAAATCATCGAGTGTGCATGTCACATAACTTGCACCAAAACAATCAAAATTATTATTTTTTCAATGTGTAAGGAATGAAGTGTAAAACAATGTTATATGATTTTTTTTTTTTTTTTCAAATTTGGACAAGTAGGTTAAAAGTTATTAAAAAATTCAATACATATGTCTCTAATAACTATGGAAACATTAGTGAGAGAAATTAAAAATAAATATGTTAATGTAGTTCAAATATAAAAAAGATATATAGTTACCAAGCTTAGAAGATGTGTAAAATTATGGTGGTAATTTTACTAAGATTTGATTTATAATGCATAAACTTGATGATGATCAAGTTGAAAAATAAGAATGATCATGTGAAAATGAGGAAAATGAACCATCCAAGCCTAATTCTTGTCATCCAAGCCTAAGGTTTTCCATCCAAGCCTCAGTACAAGTCAAAATTCATTTTTATGCAAGTTGAAATGTGTTCGTGTTTTGTGCAAGCCAAAACGCGTACGTGTTTTGTTCAAGCCAAAACGCGTACGTGTTTTGTGCAAGCCAAAACGCGTACGTGTTTTGTGCAAGCCAAAACGCGTACGTGTTTTGTGCAAGCCAAAACACGTACGTGTTTTGTGCAAGCCAAAATGCGTACGTGTTTTGTGCAAGCTGAAACACGTACATGTTTTGTGCAAGATGAAACACGTATGTATTTTGTGCAAGCTAAAATGTGTACATGTTTTGCGCAAGCCGAAATGCATACATGTTTTATGCAAGCCGAAATGCATACGTGTTTTATGCAAGTTGAAACGTGTATGTGTTTTGTGCAAGCCGAAACACATACGTGTTTTATCCTGCAATAAAAGAATCATGTTCTTGAATCTAACTATCCAACTCTCAGCCCCTCTACCACAACCTCTAACTCTCTCTACATCTCTCTCTGCCAATATTCCTCTCTTTGTGCCTCCATCCCTCTCCCCAAAATCTCTCTATCCCTCTATCTCCCTCTAAATATCTAAATCTCTCCCTACCTCTCCCTATCTCCCTCCTACCCTATATACTCTTTTTCTCAAATCTCTCTCTATCTCCCTCTCCCTCTCCCTATTTCCCTCCTTCCTTTTCTACCCATTTTCTCCCATTTATCTCTTTGTCTCTCTTTACCTCAATCTCTCTATCTTTGATTCTTATTTCTCCCTATCTAAATCTATCCCTCCCTCTCTCCCTATCTCTAATTCATTTTTCTCCCTATCTACATCTCTCCCTCCCTCTCCCTAACTCTCTTTACCTCTCTATCTCTCTCAATGTCTCTATCTAGGTTATAATTCGCTCATATTTCTAGGAAGAAGATCCCTGCCCATGCTCAAAAAGTCATCTTCATAGGAGCAAGTGTGTTATAATGTGCTCATGTTCCTATGAAGATAAAAAAAATCCTTTTTGTATCTCTCTCCATATTTTTTTCCCTCCCTCTCTTTGTATATTCCTCCCTCTCTCTCACTCCCCCATCTATCTCTCTTTAATGCACTTGTATTTCTATAAAGAATTTAGAGTTGAGGGTTTAGTGTTGATGGTTGAGAGTATATTATTTAGGTTTGAGGGTATAGGTTTTAGTGTTAATTATTAATGTGAATATTTAGGCTTTAGTGTATATGGCTCAAGGTGCATCTCCTAGTGTTTGGAGTGTATGGTTCATGGTCGATGATACAAGGTTGAGGGCCTACCTAACTCTTTATATATAATCTCGCATCTCCCCCTCTCTAATCTCCTCCCCATCTCTATTGTTATTTATCTCACTTCTCTCTCCCCTAGATCTACCTCTCTTACCTAACCCCTCTCTCTCTCCACTATCTATCTCTCTCTATCTCATATTTCTATCTATCTCCCCTTCATATGTTTGAAAGTCAACTATGGTTGCACCAAAAGATCAACTTGTTAGTGCCCGATACAACTGTTGGATTTATACAAGATCCAAGTTCCATAGGAGGTGGTTAAATGATGTCACAAAGCTCGAGCACCATGTTGGCCCATGCCGAGAAGACCAAGGGTAACACCTTGTAACAATCCCCCTCCTAGCATAAGTGAGTGGTTCAAACCTATTACCTCGAATTTGATACCAATTGTTGCAAAGACGACTATCATTGTACCAAAAGATTGACCTATTAATGCTTGATAAATCCATTGGATTTATACAATATACAAGATCCACAAGAGGCGGTTAAACCATGTCATGAAGCCCAAGCTTCGCACTGGCCCATGCCGAGAAGACCAAGGGCGACACCTTGCAACATCATACATCTCCATTCATCCCTCCTTATCTACCTCTCTCTCCCTTCCTATGTAGATCTATCTTCTCTCTATCTCAGATCTCTCACTTTATCTATCTCATTTCTCTCTATCTGACCTCTCTCTATCTCTCTCCCATATCTCTCTCTCCTCTCTCCCTTTAATATATCTAAATTATTCATTATTTAGAGTGTAGGGGCTACAGTTTATGGGTTTCAGGTTGATGGTTTATGATGGAGATTTGAGAGCTGAGGGTTTAGGGATTAAATTTAATTATGTAGGTTTTAGCACATTAAATTATCAATGTTGGGTTTTTATGGTTTAATATATAGGGTATAAGTTTTATGTATTAGGGTTTAGGTTGTAGGGTGTAGGGTTTACAATTGGCGATATAGCGTATAGGGTTTAGGGTTGAGAGTATAAGATTGATTTATAATTTTTAGGTTTGATGGTATAGGAACCTTGAGGGTTGAAGGTATAAGGTTTATGGTAGAGTGTATAGGTTTTATGACCTAGGGATGAGTGTAGGGTTTAGAGTTGGGGTTATATGATATAGTGTATAGGTTTGAGGGTATATCATTTAGGATTGAGTGTATAGGGTTGAGGGTTCATCTGATAGGATTTAGGGCCTAGGGTTGAGGGATATGGTTTAGGGTTGAGGGTATATGATATAGGGTCTAGGGTTGAGTGTATATAGTTGAGAGTTTATTATATAGGCCTCCAAGTCCAAGGTTGAGGGATAGGGTTTACGGTCAAAAGGGTATATGGTATAGGGTTGAGGTTTGATGGTTTCTCCTACAAGATTTAAGGCCTAGGGTTGAGGGATATGGTTTAAGGTTGAAGGTATAAGGTTTAGGGTTGATGGTATAGGGTATAGAGTTTAGGGTTGAGGATATAGGGTATAGGGTTGAGTATATCGCTAAGGGCTTAACCTATTGGATTTAGTTCCTAGAGTTGAGGGATAAGGATTTGGGAGTTGACGATATAGGGTATAGGGTTTGGGGTTATGGGTATAGAGTTTAGGGTCAAGTCTCACATCTCCCCCTCTCTACTCTCCTCATCTCTAGTGTTTTCTATCTCATTTCTCTCTCTACCCTATATTTACCTCTCTCTCTCTCTTTCCACTATCTACATAGATCTATCTCAACTTCCCCCCATCCCTCCTTATCTACCTCTCCCTCCCTCACTATGTAGATATATCTTTATTTGCCTCTCTCCTCTCTATCTCACCTCTCTCTATTGTGCAGTCATGAATGGAGGGTCCAAAATGAACTATCCAACCATGCAGATTAGACTCAACAAGAAAAAAAAAGAAAAAGATATTGATCAAAAAATAAGAAATTTCATTGATTCAATAACTAGAAGTCTTACATGCATCATATGTGAAATAATTAGGGCTCACAGGCCTACCGCAAGGGCATTACAACATTACAATCAACTCAAAGGCCTTATTTGATAGTCGGATATGAATATCTGAAGTATTCAAATTCTAATCCTTTAAATATAATATCTCACTCTACTAATGACTACCTTCCTGTAGATTAAAAATGATCTTAAATATGATTTTCAAGCTCCACTAATGGTCTATGTTAGCCTCAACGGTTTAAAAACCCTGATGAATGATCAAGCATGTAGGTTTGCCTTAAACATGAAAGATAATCCTTCACAAAATGAAATGGATTGCGGATCTCCAAGAAAGATCCCCTTGGACCCAAAATGCTTGTATGATGCTCCATTAAGCTCCAAACACTCTGGAATATGTTCACACTATGAAATCTAGACCAAGTCGGCCCCAAATGCTTTGGATGTGAATTATAGTGAAATTCTGAGTCATAACTTTCTGCAAACACATGCAATCAACTTGAAATCAGGATATGATGTAGATGACCTCATGTAGATGCTATATCCTTCTCTATAAGTTGAGAAATAACTTGATGCAATAGATTGCAAAATGATTTATGTTGAAACTATTACAGACTAGAATGCAAGAAAATAAATGTTTTTTGGTTGATACAGGATTGCTTTACAACCAGGGATGCTCCTACATCACTCTATCTCTGCTCTCTCCCTTTAATATCTCTAAAAATTATTTATTATTTAGGGTGTAGGGCCTATCATTTATGATTTTAGGGATTAAATTTAATTATGTAGGTTTTAGTTTTAAATTATTAATGTTGGGTTTTAGGGTTTAACATATAGGGTACAAGGTTTATGTATCAGGGTTTAGGTCATAGGGTGTAGGGTTTATGGTTGGCAGTAAAGGGTATAGGGTATAGGGTTTAGAGTATAATATTGAGTGATAAGGTTTAGGTTTGAGAGTATATGAACCTTGAGGGTCAAACGTATAAGGTTTAGGGTGGAGTGTATATAGGATTTATGGCCTAAGGCTAAGTGTAGGGTTTAGAGTTGAGAGTATAAGATTGAGTGATAAGGTTTAGGTTCAAGGGTATAAATAAGCTTTACAACCTAGGGCTAATTGTAGGGTTTATGGTTGAGGGATAGGGTTTAGGGTTGAAAGTATATGGTATCTATGGTTTAGGGTTATGGATATGTATTTTAGGGTTAAGTGTATAGGTGTTAGGGTTAAGTGCATAGGGTTTTGGTAAGTTAAATCTATTGTAAGCCCAAAACTAAGCAAAAAAGGTACATTTTTTTTAAGCTAAAAAAACGTACATGTTTTGTAAAGCTATATAGATCACCTGAGGGCTAGGACAATCTAGACCAACTAGATCAAGGAGGTTGAGTAGATTAGTTACTATGGGGCCACCTCGAGGGGCATCACCAAGACCATCAATAGGAGACAAGGCCAACCATTGCTAGAAAATGATAGGATATATGCCCTAGGGAACATATTTTTTATGTTTTATGAAGGAGATGTATTATTATTAGACCTTGAGGTCCATTTGGATGTATTATGTGATAGTACCCTGAGGTCCATTTTGATGTATTATTTGATGATATATAGTCAAGCCATGGTAGTTTTTATGCATGTATGTTTTATGGTGTTTTTATGATGATGATTATGATATCAATGTACTAATAATTACATTTGCAAGGTGTATGTGATTCATGACATATGTAGGTGAATGTTAATGTATATATGTATATGGTTTAAAATGAATCTACAATGTATCTAATAAAGAATGCATATGTATGTTGTGGATATAAAATGTAATACACATAAGATGGTAAGATGCTTAGAATAATAAATCTAGACACTTAATATGGAAAGGAAATCATGATAAGATGCTTAGAATAACAAATCTAAACACTTACTATGAAAATGAAATGATGATAAGATGCTTAGAATAAAAAATCTAAATAATTAAGAAAAAAATGCAATGATGATAAGATGCTTTGAATAAAAAATATGAACACTTAAGAAAAAAAATGCAATGATGATACTTGATGCTTCAAATAACAAATCTAAAGACTTTAGATGAAAATACAATGATGAGATGAGTCGGATGGAGATGAAGACTAGGAAACCATCTTAATACATTGAGTGTAGAGACATATGGAAGAAATAGAGAATGAATGTGCACATACAATCCATGATTAGGAAAGAGAAAAATAATGGTGATGAGAAATAAGAGATGAGATGGGATTAGGTATATTTAGAATGAAATGATTGAACTGCAATGTAGAAAGAACTTAAATTGATAAATGTGATACTATGCACCAGTGTATGATGAACCAAGGTGAGTATGTATCACATGCATAGTACTAACAGTAACAAACACACATGTTGTTCTAACATCCTAGAAAATCATGAAGGGCTTTGCACGGGCTGATGTTGAAAAACCAAAATCACAGGAGGATGCCCTATTGTAACACAAGATCACAATAAACTTGGTGGGTACACCAAGAGACAACCAGGAAAACATGATCACCAAAAGCCAAGGCATGCCCTTGTTTCTACCAATCAAAGCAAGCCATGATGTGATGGGTCGTGGTGACCTCAGGTAGGTAGAGTAGAAAGCTCAATTTTTTTTTGTAGCACCCCCAAAATAATATGAGATCTCAAATATCCTTTTCCTTAAGGATGACAGGTGGGTTGATGTGGTTTGATATGAGGAACGATATATCCTATGAAAACAAAATATAGATGTGATAGATCCTAGGATTCGTATGAAAAGGGATAGTCAAGATACTTAGAATTTTAGGGGGCTAACAAATTTTTTTGTAGGCACCAGCTTGGCAACACATGAGCACAAGAACGAGAACCTAATGACCAAAATATACAATTTATAGGCACCTTGAGGGTTGAAGGTATAAGGTTTACCTAGGGTATATTTTATAGGCTTTACAACCTAGGTCTGAGTGTAGGGTTTAGGGTTGAGGGTATAGAATTTAGGATTGAGCGTATGGGGGATCAAGAATTCATCCTATAGGATTTAGGGCCTAGGCTTGAGGGATATGATTTAGGGTTGAGGGTACATATGATATAGGGTTTAGGGTTGAGTGTATATGGTTGAGGGTTTATTATATAGGCCTTAGGGCCCAAGGTTGAGGGATAGGGTTTAGGTTCAAGAAGGCGCATATGGTATAGGGTTGAGGGTTGAGGGTATAGGGTATTAGGTTTAGGGTTGAGCTCATATAGGGTATAGGGTATAGGGTTGAGTATATGGTTAAGGGTTTAACCTATTGGATTTAGTTCCTAGGGTTGAGGGATAAATTTTAGGGTATAGGGTATAAGGTATAGGGTATAGGATTTAGTTCCCTAGATCTACCTCTCTCTATCTAACCTCTCTCTCTGCACTATCTACCTCTCTCTATCTCAGCTTTCTACCTATCTCCCCTTCCTACCTCTCCCCTCATCCCTCCTTATCTACCCATCCTTCCCTCACTATGTAGATCTCTCTTCTCTCTATAGGGTTTAGGGTTGAGAGTATAAGATTGAGTGATAAGTTTTAGGTTTTTAAGGGTATAGGAACCTTGAGGGTTGAAGGTATAAGGTCTAGGGTAGAGTGTATAGGCTTTACTGCCTAGAGCTAAGTGTAGGATCTAGGGTTGAGGTATAGGGTTTATATTTATTAGTATAGAGTTTAGGGCTAAGTGCATAGGTGTTAGGGTTAATTGCATAGGGTTTTAGTAAGTCAAATCCATCGTAAGCCCAAAACCAAGCAAAACACATACATGTTTTGTTATGTCAAAAGCACGTACATGTTTTGTAAAGGTAGACCCACCATTCAAATCCAAAACTAAGTGGAACATGTATGTGTTTTATTGAGTTAAAATAATGTACATGTTTTGTACAGGTCAATCCATCGTTCAACACAAAACTAGGCAAAAAACATACATGTTTTCTTAAGTTAAAATTGTGTCCATGTTTTGTTAAGTTAAAATAACGTACGTGTTTTGTTAAGTTAAAATCACATACATGTTTTGTTAAGTTAAAATCACGTACGTGTTTTGTAAAGTTAAAATCACATATTTGTTTTTGACATTATAGGAGTTTTTGAGTGGAGGCCAAAGTGCAAACACTTAAGTTTAGGATGTTGAGTACATGGAGTTATCATGGAAGTGCATCCAAGGTGGAGCATACGTCATTTGTAGCCCAATTACCATTTTGTTGAGGGTTTGAAGTGGAGCGTTATACTATGCATTTGATATGTAGTAGGCATGAGAGAAGAATAATATACATGTGATCTTAAGGTATTGTTTATTGTTAAATGGTTATAGTTTAAAGTGGGGGAGCACTATAATATGCATTTGATATGTGGTAGGCATGAGAGAAGAATAATATACTTGTATTCTTAAGGTCCTGTTTATTTTTAAATGGTTATAATTTGTTTGGTTATTTTTCTTCTACATTAATCTATATTTCGATGGAATTGAGTAATTAATCTATATTGTTAGGGTCTATTTTTTTATTTTTTTATTTGATATAATAAAGTGAGGGAATTATTGAATGGAAAGAAAAGTGATCTCTTATTAGTGGTGGTCAAAATTTTCTTTGAATTTTAATTAAAAACCATTGAATAGAACAAATCATTAACTAAATTTATTTTATTTTAGATTAATGCTCACTCTCATATCTTCATAGTTACTTCCTTTTACCTATAAATATTTTTTTCATTTCACATTTCATAGTGATGGTAAATGGTACTATTATTAACTAAAAAAAGAGCATCACAACACTTGATGCATGATAATACCATTATTTTGCTATTAATATTATATTATATTATACTATTAATATTCAAATTATTATACTATTCTTATTATTTTAATATTATACTATTAATATTAAAATTATTATATTATTCTTACTACTATATTATTTTTTATATTAATATTTTAACATTATTATTAATAAAATATTATTATTTTGATATATTATTATTATTATTATTATTATTATTATTATTATTATTATTATTATTATTATTATTATTATTATGTTATAATTATATTTTTCTTATTATAATAATGTTGTTTTTTTTTTTTTATATTGATGAGTACTACCAAATAAGGGGGTAGCTCCCAAATACAACAGTGACTTTAGGCAGGAGAATACCATAAACAACCCAGAAAGTTGACTCCTAGCTAGACAATCCTAAACATTCAAAAGCTAATAGATTGTTGCCATACGATTCCCCATCCTAACAAGCTTGTTGAGACTACCCACCCCCAACCAATAGAGACTAGAGTCCATGTATCTTGCAAATTCCGCCAAGTCCCCATTCCTGAATCCCATTCGGAAGACCTCCCATGCGTTGGACATGAAGTTAAGAAGAGATTCATGCTTGGTATTACCCATATCACTGCTATTACCTTCATCATCGCTCAGAATGGTAGGATCAAAGTAGACTCTGAGGAGACTGACCCATCCTTCCGTCCTTAGCTCCAACGTAGCATTTGCAATAGCATGAATATAAATCAGCACCACGAGCCTGTCTAACCGTGCCACCAAAATTCCAATCAAAACCTCGAGCAGCTTCCCATCACACCAATGTTGATTTACACTTAGGAGGGAGGAAAGCAGATCAACAATAGCATTCAGTATTTCCTAATTTCAGACTAGGAACAAATGCCTACACTGAACTGGGAGAGCTTCCATAGCACACTGGCAGAGAACCTTGAATTGAAAAACCATGTTTGTTTCGCACCCCACTCCCCAAGACATCCGCTTACAGGAGAAAGTGGGTCGGGGTACCAATGTTAAATAAGCGTGGAAGGTTACTTAAAAAACCAATGAATTGCAAATACCCAACAGTCACTGAGTGGCCCGAATCACCCGAGATCTAAACCACCAGTACACTCTGCTAATACTCACATTCCAAGGGCTTCTTGGGCACGGGTGTGGACAACAGATGAGGCACGGCAGCCTAAAGAGTCATATAAAATAATTTCTTGTAGACCCAACCAAGGTACAAATGTTGAACCCACGACTACTTTTTCGGCTTGCCCTACGCTCGAATTTTCTAGAAGGTCAACCGCCCGATTTTCCTCTTTATAAACATGCGATAATGTGTACTCTGTTAGCCTGCCTAAAGATTCCTTTACCAGACCGATCCAGTCATGCATTTACCAATTCTGTGATTTCCCAGAAATGATTGCATTTATGCAGAGCAGAGAGTCTCCTTCGATCTTGACTTCTTCAATACCCTTCTCGGTGAAAATTTGTAGACCAAGCCATAGTGCTTCCATTTCAGCCATGTTGTTTGTAAATATCCCAAAAAAATTTGAAGCTGCCCACACACACTCACCTTTGGGATTTTGAATTATGCATCCTGCCCCCGCATTGCCCGGGTTGCCTTTTGTCGCCCCATCAAAGTTCATTTTCCATTTTAGTCATATCGGATGAGTCCAAAAAATCTCTTTCCTATTCACTTTTGGTTTATGTAGCCAGCAGAGAGAAGGTATCCTGAGACCACTCCATTTCTTCATGATTTCTTCATCCTACCTTGAGAATTTTGTCATAGTTCCCACGTTTATCCTGTTATTCGTAGTCTCTGTGATTGCCAACTGAATTTTCTCAAAGAGGCATTCCCGTGTCAGTGATGTACCTTTAAAAATCTGTATGTTCCTTTGTTTCTAGATGCACCATACTATCAATGAGGTCGCAAGACACCAGATTCCCTTCTAGAACCCAAACTTGCACATGACCAACTAGCTTGCCAGAAAATCCCAAAGTTTATAATGTCTTGGTCCAATAAGATTGAAATCATTCTGTAGTCTATCCCAACAGAATGCAGCATATAGACAGGATAGGAGCAGATGGTCTAAGTCTTCTTCTGCTTGTTTACACAAGATGCACCGTGATGGGCCAAGAATACCTAGTCTCTTCAGTCGCTCACTAGTTAGGCATCGTTTATGAAGTCCATAAGAAAGCCCCAGCCTTCAGCAGAATCTCTTTTTTCCAGTAGATTCTGGCCATCCAAGATTTGTCTTTACTTTGCTTTAGCTAAATTTGGTAGCCTAGCTTGGTAGAATACTCCCCGAAAGATGCCCCACACCAGAAAAAAGAGTTTTCCCGATCAAAGAGTCTTATCAAGCTGTTACTGAGCTCCTTACATATCTCAGCAGTCAAGATTTCAGGGATTTGTAGGGATGAAAATTTGATCCAAGAATACATACCATAAATTGAGTTATTGTTTGTACTAACATAATCCGCCACCTTTGTGCCAAAGGTGGAATGAAGGTGGTCTAAATATTGATCGAGATCAAACATTCTCGCCAGGCATTGGTGGCCATTCCATGAGTCCATCCAAAATGATGCTTTTTTCCCTTCTCCAACCCACCATGACAGGTGTGTTGTTATTATGTGTCTGCAGCTTGATATAAATTTCCATGTAGTTGACCCACCATCAAGATTATCGACTGTTAGTATTCGAGACGGGTCTTCATTGTCTAGGTATTTGTTTTGTAGAATTCTGCACCAAGTTTTATCAGGCCTTTTTTACATCTTCCATATCATTTTTGCACCTAATGCATTATTCTGCAACCGCATTTTATGCAACCCAGTCAGCCTTCTGCTTTGACACATGCATTCAACTCCCATCCGATTAAAGGAACTTTTTTTCCTCTTTTGAACCTTCTGACAGAAAATTTTTCATAACTCCTTCGAGAGCTTTTTTTGTTTTAACTGGTGCTTCCAAGCAAGACATTGTGAATATAGGTACTGTCACCAGAACCATTTTAGTCATGGTAATTCTGCCTGCCAAAGTGAGCCAATTATTCCTCCAGGCCATCACCTTGTTTCGGCATCTTTCCACTACCTCGCTCCAGTGACTAGCTTTACACGAGCCTTCAAATATTTGTACACCAAGGAACTTGGATGGTAATTGCCTGATTCGAATTCTCAAGATTGAGATGATTGCTTGCTACAGTTGGTCCCTTGTGTTGAAGAATATCATGGCACAGTGACATATTAACCCCGGGCCGCACAACCCCGACGTAACAAACCCGCCAAACAACTCAAGGACAAAATAACTCAAGGTCATAATAACCTCATGGAAAAACAACCGCTGGTCAAATAACCCATGGGATGTGCTCAACCTATGGTCATTTGATCGCTTAAAACTTAGAAACACATAAAATAAATTATAAATATGATTGTGAGGCACCATAGAGGCTATTTAGGTCATTTTAGGTCACCATATATCCATTATATACCCCTAAAATAGCCTTAAAACACCTTTAATATGCTTAAATAACCTATAAAATGGTAAATAATTATAAAAATAAAGGCAATTTTGTGGGAATAAGTTGATTAAGAGTTATTATGAAAAGATATAAATGAAAAGGCATTAAGAAGATATATAAAATGGTAGAATTAAGAGAAGTAAAGAAAGGAAGAAGGGGAGAAGAAGTAAGAGTGTGTAGAGTGATAAGAAGAGGAGAAATCCAAATTCATAAAAGAAGATATTTTGTAATATATTTTTTTGAACATTATTTTAAATTTTCCTAGGGTTTTCTAAAAGAGTGTACAAAAAATCAATATACTTTTTAGGGAACCAACACATTCTTCATAATTTTTAATATATACAATGCCTCTTCAGTTTTTAACAAGTCAAAAAAACAAGAATTTACTTATTGTAGATGGTTACACATTTGTGTTTCATCGACAAGGCATCAATAAAATGATCTGGCGTTGTGTGGAATATTTTACAAATAAATGTTTAAGTCGATGCTATACTACGACATAAATAAATTTGGTGATGTGATCCAGGATTTAGTGAATTGCTTCAAGCATCACAAGCTCAGTCTGGAAATTCATCAAAGCAGTGAAAAAAGAACAGAGTCTCCAAGAGAATAGAATAGAGAAATATATGGCTGGATACACTGGGCAACCAAGTAGGAAAAAATACCGTGAACTCAAAGAAAGACTAAAAAGATTAGTTGATGGTTATGACAACCATAACATTTTAGATTATATAAGAGGCATCACTCATAATTTGACACTTTAATTGAAAATTTGAATAATAAAGTTTTTTTAGCAACATACATGTAATGTTTTTCCTTTCTCTATATTCTTATGGGGATATTTTGTCCACGGGTTATTCTGACTGAGGTTATTTTGGCTTGGGTTATTATGACCCTGGTTATTTTGTCCCTAGGTTATTATGAGGTTATTATGTCGGGGTTATTTTGGTCAGGGTTATGTATCCGTAACCATAGGACACAGACTTATCTGTTCATTTTTCCACTGAATTGTTTTCGTAGTTAAGCCATCACCTTACTTATATCCTCGATTCTTTTATACTTGCTTCCCCTAGGAGGGATGTATCATCCACAAATTGAACGTGGGTGATTGGTTCAATATTAGGGGCAACGCATATGCCACGCCAACGCCCCTGCATTCTACAGTTTTTTATAGCACAACTAAATGATTCTGCCAAGATGACGAAGAGGAAGGGTGAGAGCGGATCACCTTGCCTAAGCCCATTTGTTGCTTTGAAGAAACCTTGAAGTGATCCATTAATTGCTATAGAAAATCTTACCGTAGAGATGCATTGGAAGATTAGTCTGCACCACTGATTGCTGAAACCTAATTTTTTCATAACTCCCATCAGGAATGGCCAACTCACCTTGTCATAGGCTTTGCTAACATCCAGTTTTATAATCATCCCCGCCTTTCTGCTTGAACATAGTGTATGTATTGCCTCCAAGATGATAAGTATACTATTTGAAATTTCTCTGCCGAGCACAAAGCCATTTTGTTCCGTCGAAATGATCTTCTCCAGAGTAGGTTTTAACCTGTTAGCTAACACCTTAGCCGCGATCTTGTACAATGTATTGCATAGTGAGATAGGTCTGAATTCATCGAAGGATGTGCATTTTTGCTTCTTTGGGTTCAAAGCTATTATCAAATTGTTAATATCCTTAACAAATCGACCAGTTTTGCAAAATTCTTCAACAAACTTCCATATCTCGTTACCCATGAAACTCCAGCATTTCTGGAAGAAGCTTGCGGGGAAACCATCGGTGCCTGGAGCCTTGTCAGGGTGCATTTGAAATAGCGCCTTATGCACTTCTTCCATTGATACTTGTGCGCACAATCTTTTGTTGTCTTCTTCGCTGATTAAAGGCCTAACATGATCCAGGAAATCCGTATTCAACTCTTGGTTGTGAGGTCCCCCAAGCAATTTAGAGAAGAACTCACATGCTACCAAGCCAACCGCCTCCCCACCACTGACAACCCGGCCACTACAATCGTGGATCTCTTCTATCTTGTTTGCCGCCCTCTTGGCTAGAACAGATGCATGAAATAATTTGGAGTTGGAATCCCCCTCGCTTAGCCATACTTCCCGCGATTTGTCTCTCCAATAAATCTCTTCCCTTTTTAGCAGCTCACCTAATCTTTCCTTCAGGTGCTTTTCTCTTGTATATTCTTCATTTGTCATACCTTTCTTTATTATCACCTCACTAAGGGCTTCCAGTTCCATCTCCAATTTCGCCTTATCCATAAAAATGTTCTGGAACTATGTCTTGTTCCAATCTTTCATTTTTTGTTTAATTAGCTTCAGTTTCTTTACCAGTATAAAACTAATAGAGCCACCTACCTTCAATTCTCTCCACCATTGCTCCAAAAGCAAAAGAATATTCGGATCCCGCCACCACATATTTTGGAACTTGAAATTTGATTTCTCTGTCGCCTGCCCATATGTTATTGACAGTTCAATAGGAAAGTGGTCTGAAATTGAGACGGGCAAGATATTGGCAACCAGCTTTACTCCTGTTTCAAACCAACAGGGTGATAACAAGAACCTGTCCAGTCTTTCCAAAATAGCCGTGAAGTCCTTGCGACGATTTTTCCATGTAAAAATTCTGATTTGTCCGTGCGGTTCGACTTTCTGTAAGGGTTTCAGGAGTATCATGTTCTTATTATTATATAAATAAATAATATTATGTTAGAAATAAATTATATTATTTAATTATTAATAATATAATCTTAATATCATAATGATTTTGAAGTTATAAATGTCCTACAATATATAACTCAACTATTTTAAACTCGCCTCATGTATCCAAGGTAAGGACTACTAGGTCGCTGACTCAATCAGGAACACCCCTGTAGTATCAAAAAATAAAATAAAGGAGTGGAATGGACATAATGTAACCGCAACATTTTGTTAACTGAAAAGGAGCATTACAATACTTGATGCATGATATGCATCTTTCCTTCCCCAAATAAAAAGGCTCTCTCAATCTAAGAGGGAGAGAGTAAATCCCCATGGGATGCCATGAAATTTTCAAAGGGCCCAAAGTCACATGCTTCAATTCCCTCCCCTTACAGTTTCAGAGCTTACACAACCACTATTTTTGTCAATCGCACCAGAGTCAAAAATCTTGGTGATGGAGCCCGTGGTGGGAGAAAAAGGCATTGTATCCACGGAAATTTTGATGAGGTCTGCATAGTCAGGAGCTACCAGGCTATGCACATAGATGACTCCCCATTATCTGCACCATATTTTCAATGATATTGATAATTGTTGAACGTACCTCCCCCTCCTCAGCCTTAAAGAGTCTTTAGACTTGTTCATCCATCACCTCTTCTTCGCATTCACAGTCCACCTTGAACACTATGTTGTTATTATTCGCCATTGCCAGCCCAGGCAACAGGAGGTGGTTTAAATAGAGAACCAAAGCCTAGTTGGGGAGCACAACAACAATGTAAATCAGCCACGTGTTTTGGAAATCTATAAACCAACCCATGATTATACCCTGAGAAGATCAACAGACACTCAGTGATCGCCGCCATTACTATTGAGAGTTTTGTACACTCAAACGATCTCCAATGCACATACAAATTAGGTTCTATCAACTTCTATCAACTTCGTATGTTGGAGGTACATGTTTTGTTTTCATAAAAATGCACACACGTTTTTGTTTCCATAAAACATGTGTTTTGTTTTCATAAAATATGAGTACGTGTTTTGTTTTCATAAAAACGTGTACGTATTTTTCTTTCATAAAAAATGTGCAATTTTTTTATTCAAATAAAGTACTTGTGTTATGGTTTGAAAAATTTGTTCCATAACATAATCGTGTTATTTGAATTCTTCAAAACACGAGCACATTTTGTTCATTTTTGAACATTTTTCCACTTTTTTGTACCCCATCTTCGTGCACATGCCCCATTGTAGGATGTGTAAGAGATTCTATGACACATAAGAGAATATAAGAGATAGTTACAAAGTTGACTAAAAAACTCATGAGATAAATTTAACCAACTTATGATGCATAAGAAAATATTGTAAGAAGGTAAAATAATTTGAAATGGAGGACCCCATTTTGACAGGTAGACTTCTTGATTTGGGAGTTCTATATTTGTAATGTCAAAAATTGTATACCCTGGCAATTTCATGGCATATTTTATACCCATTTTGGTGTCCAACCCTTAGTGTTTTTTGAGGCTCATTTTATCCCTTGCATTAACCTTTCTCCTTCCCATAGTGCTTAGGCCATATTTCACATGTTCCCTTTTGGTGTGACCTTTGTGTTATCCTTGTTTTTTCTCTAATGTTTCATCATTTTAAAGCTCAAATTATTTAGATACTAGCATGGAGTGTGAATTTCCATGCAATGTACTAGTGTCCTATGATTATTTTATTGTTTGGTGGCTATTTTTAAGAATTTGTCTTCGTGTAACTTCCCTAGGTTAGTGGAAATGGCTTGAAGAAATCCTGTATAGTTGTCGACCTTGTTTAGGTGAGTACTCTTGATTTGTGTTGTTGTAAGTCATTTAGGTGCATGAATCGTAGTAGGGATAATATAGGAAGATTCATTAGAAAATAAAAGGGGAGTAATTCACAACCCGAAAAACCTAAAAGTAAGTCAAAACCATCCATTGAGGAAACACAAATAGAAGAATTGCAAAACAAGTCAAAACCATTTGTAGAAGGAAGTAGCTCAACTCAGGAGAAATTAAAAACTAAGTTGCAATCATTAGAATTACCCAAACCTGATCTTGAGAAGTGTGTTATTGAGACCACTATTGTTCAGACACCTGAAAATACCCATCCAAGCTCTTCTGAGATATTACGCAAAAAGGTTGAAATTTTTTTCCAAGAGTCTTACAGGGCTAAAGCTAATACATCTCAGAAGAAACCCACGAGCCATTTAGAACCTATTTTACTCCTTGGGAATTAAATGTCATGGATCCAAATAACAAAAATGACAACAACAACAACAATGGTAATAGGGAATTGGCCAATAATGATCCAGTTACTTTTGAGTTTCCTATCACATATCCCAAGCAAGATGCCCCTATGAAGAATATTTCTTATTCAACTTTACCTATTTTTTGTGTCCTTTCTATTGAGGATCTTGACATGTTTTTTTTTGAATTTGATGTGTTTTACAACATTTATGATTATCAGAATGATGCACAAAAGCTGAAATTGTTCCCAGCCACATTGAAGGATGCAACCCTACATTGGTTTATGAAACTCAAGAACATTAGGACATGGAATGTCATGAGGAATTTGTTCTTGGACAAGTACTAGGAATACTATAAAACCAAGGAAAACTGGAATGAACTCTTCTGCATGTCACAAAAGGAAGATGAGTCCATGGAAGATTATCTTGAACGCTTTATGTTCAGTCTCCAACGGTCTCATCAACAAGGGTTGAATGATGATACTATTAAAATGTTGTTTCTTAGAGGCATAATGGATGATTTCATGGAAGCATTAAATTTAATAGGTAAAGGGAATATTTCTAAAATGGACTTTGATGATATCTGTGATATTTGTAGGAACTATTCCAAGTCTCAACCCTCAAGAAGGAATTCTTTAGGCAAGTTGCATTATGCAGGAACTTCAACAGGTATCACCAAGCGTGAGATAGATAATTTACTCAAAGACCTTAAAACTAATTTATTGAGTCACATGGGTAAATAGATAAATACATTGTATACCCATAGGAAGCAAGAGGAGGCAGAAAAGGCCCTAGCAGTATTCTATCCTATATGTAGGAAGAAACATGAAAGTGAAGATTTACCTTATAATAGGACAAATATCTCATCCCTAGAGGAAGCTAGTAAGAGCTCTAACCTAAGACCTCTTCCCGTAGATATGAACGGTATGGGATGTTCTGAAGAACCTATCTACTATATGGCCCCTAGGCGACCTTTTCCACCTTGGTCAATGCATCCTAGAGTGTTAAATGATTATTTCACCCCAGGACCTAGCCAAACCAATTCCTTTCCAATCGAGTTGGATGGTATGGAGGTTGGCAACAACCTCCCGCTAACCTTCAATGGATGCCACAATATCAGTATGCTTCACAACTGTGGCAACAAGCATGGAGGCCACAAATGCCACAACCCCCACCATATCAGCAACAATACCCATCACAACCAAAACCTTCATTTCCTCCAATTCTTAACCCATATCAGTAGCCACAACAATATCTCCCACCTATACCACCATCTTTGAACCAATCAGCCAATCCACCTCAATTGCCAAAGCCCACATCAATGCCAACCCAACCGAATCAAAATCCCAACAATAAGGCAACACAACCTATATATAATAATGAGGTGGCAAGTTATCCTACTTATCCTATCAATAATGTAGAGGTGGAAGGAGTTCAGTTGAGGTCGGGAAAAGCCCTTTAGGGACCTACTATCACAAAAATTAATGATGAACCTGAAGATGCGTCTGTCAAAGAACCACCATTTCCGGATAGATTTCAATCAAAGCCAGTACAAAAGGAGGTTCCACAACTTGAATTTGATCTTGTTAATGAGCTTTGTAATGTTAATATCAAAATTCCTTTATTGTAGACCTTAAAAGACATTCCAGTGTACACCAAGATAGTGTGAGAGTTATGCACTCAAAAGTAAAAGAAGAAGCAGGACCCGAAGACCGTACAAGTAATTAGATAGCTGGAAAACCTTATGCTTGGAAATTTAGCTATTCCTAAATAGTCAGATCCAGGGAGCCCTATCATCAAGGTAAGCATTGGTAAGGTTACTATTCCTAATACACTCATTGATTTGGGTGTTGCCATTAATGTCATGACAAATGTAACAAAAGAAAAATTAGCACTTGAAGGACTTAGACCCACTCCCACAGTTCTCCAAATTGTAGATCATTCTTTAGTCAAACCAGAAGGTATGATTAAGGATGTAATTCTTTCTATCGATTCATGGTAATATCCAATTGACTTTATGATTTTGCAGCCCAAAATAAAGATGGGGGGATACCCCTTGATCTTGGGATGACCATGGTTAGCTATTGCAAATGCATTTATTAATTTTTGATCAAGTAATATGGTTATTTCTAATGGGGAACGAACAAAATAGTTGACTTTGTATCCACCTGCACAACCCTTAGTAGAAACAAAAAATGCAGTTTGGGTTGATAGTGACCTAGATGAGTCGTTACCCATTCTGACAATTGAGCAAGCACAGGACATTGCAAAGCCTACAGAGAATAATATTCTGCTTAACCTACTCCAGAATAGGTATGAGTCAAACCAACTCTTATTTGGTTCTTCCTTCAGGTGTAAATACATGTCCTTTTGGGAACTTTCCATTAGTAGTAGGCAGCTCATGGTCTGTTCAACACTTCATCACATTACATCAACTGCTACCTCACCATTGCCTATACAGTCCATTTTTGTCTTCAAGGAATCCTAATTCATAGGTTCTAGCCATTGATTGACCTGCCTCATCATTAGCCATGGAAATCTTACCTGGTCACACACTCAATATCAATCCACATTTAAGCCCTGAACAAATACAAGACCTTATTGCCATGCTTAGAAATGATAAAGATGCATTTTCTTGGGAATACCAAGATATGTGTGGCATCCATCTAGACACCTGCATGCACCATATTTATATTGAGGAAGGTAGTCGTCCAATTAGGCAACCACAACGTAGACTTAATCCCGCCTTGTGTGAAATAGTTAAAGAAGAATTACAAAAAATGTTAAATGTTGGGTTTATATATCCTATTTCAGATAGTCAATGGGTGTCTCCTCTGGTTGTGGTTCCCAAAAGAATGGTAAGTGGAGAATTTGTTGTGATTATATAGCTCTCAATAAAGCTACAAAAAGAGATCACTTTCCATTACCCTTTATTGATCAAGTGTTGGATACTCTTGCAGGTAAGCAAATTTTCTCCTTCTTGGACGGATTTAGTGGATATAATCAAATTCGCATAGCACCGGCGGATTAGGACAAGACTACTTTCACATGTCCATGGGGCACCTTCGCATATAATGTCTAGCCTTTCGGGTTATGCAATGGCCCCGCTACCTTGTAGAGGGTAGTGTTAAGTATTTTTGTTGACATTGTAAATGATTGTGTTGAAGTTTATATGGATGATTTCATGGTACATGGTAATACTTATGAGGAGGCTAAATTTTTTTTTAGAAAAAGTGCTTAAACGATGTATAGATACTAATTTGTCATTAACCCATGAAAAGTGTCACATGCTTATGAAGGAAGGCATAGTGGTTGGTCATTTCATCTCCTCTAAAGGTATCCAAGTGGACCCCAAGAAGATCCAAATTATTAAGACCTGCCTAGGCCAACTAGTCAAAAGGATTACGTAGTTTCCTTGGCCATGTAGGGTATTACCAAAGGTTTATCCAAAATTTCAATAAGCCTGCATCCCTTTTATTTTCCTTGTTAGCTAAGGATGTAGCTTTCACCTGGACAACAGAATGTCAAGAAGCCTTCAAAGCTATTAAAACCAAACTTGTAACCACACCAGTACTTCAAGGGCCAAATTGGGAATTTCCTTTTCATATCCATATTGATGCCTCAGATTCCTCTATGGGAGCTGTGCTTGGACAGAAGGAATACAATCTTTTCTACTCCATCTACTACATTAGTAAGAACTTCACGGGAGTCAAGGTAAATTATACAATAACTAGAAAGGAGTTTTTAGCCATTATTTATGCAATTAATAAATTTCGTCATTATATTACTAGCTACAAGGTGTTTGCTCATACAGATCATTCAACAATTTGATTTTTAATGAATAAACTTGTTGTTACTGGTAGAGTTATTAGATGGTTTCTATTACTTCAAGAATTTGATGTAACTATACTTGATAAGCCTCGTCGAGAAAATATGGTTGCAAAATTTTTATCTAGGCTACAGTAGTCATACAATGAACCCACTCTAGTTGACAATGCATTTCCAGATGAACACCTCTTTGCCATATCAGCAAAGAGTCCATGGTTCACCAATATTGCAAATTACTTAGTCACATGCAAGTTTCCACCACACTTTTCTCTGAGGGAACGCTAGAAGCTGGTTGGACTCAGTGGGTAGTACACATGGATCAACAGATTGATTTTTCACACTGGAATTGACAATATCATGCGGCGATGTGTACCCGAAGACAATGTCTTTGATATAATTTGTGCATGCCATACAAAACCATGCAGAGGACATTTTGTTGCTCAAAGGATTGCTCAGAAGATCCTCACTGCAGGCTACTATTGGCCTACGATCCATAGGGATTGTAAGCAATATGTTCATCATTGTGACAAGTTCTAGTGTATGGGCCACCCTTCATGCGCCAATGAGATGCCCTTACACCCACAGTTTTCCATAGAGCCATTTGAAAAGTGGGGCCTGGATTTTGTTGGCCCAATCAACTTGCCATCAAGAAACAAGGAATACATCCTTGTATGTACGGATTATGTCACCAAGTGGGTCAAAGTGGTAGCTTTGAAGCATGCCCAAGATACAAAGGTAGCAGACTTCCTATATTCTGAGATCTTCACAAGGTTTGGGGTGCCACGAGAAATAACGACAGATTAGTGCCTGCAATTCACATCAGAACTCATTTCGGCCTTGGTTCGAGAGTATGAAATTTTCCATCACAAGTCCACACCTTATCATCCTCAAGCCAATGGGAAAGTGGAAGTCACCAATAGGGAAATCAAAAACATCCTCACCAAGAAATTCACTCTTCATAAGTGTGATTGGGCTACACGACTTCCTAAAGTTGTGTGGGCCTATCGCACAACGTGGAAGACCACCACTGGTCAGACCCCCTATGAGCTTGTCTATGGTAAGAAAGCAGTTCTTCCTATTGAGTTTGAGATCAAGACCCTCCACACTGCACTTCAATTGGGAATGATTCTTTCTGATGCCAAAAAATAATGCATTGATCAACTACACTCCTTAGATAAAATGTGCCAAGAAGTACTCTTTCACGTTGAGGTTCTCTAGAAACAACATGCTTTATAGCATGAATGTCACATTCGACACCGATCCTTTCAACCTGGAAATTAGGTGATTTTGTATGATTCGTGCTTTCAGGACTTCAAAGGAAAGTTTCACATGCGATGGCTTGGACCTTACAAGATTGAGATAGTATATGATAATGGCGTTGTCTGCCTCTGTACCGTGGACTCTGAACGTAGATGTCTCCTCATCAATGGTCATCGACTAAAGCTCTACAAAAACCCTCTTTCCAAGGAAGCCTTCCTTTTGGAAGTAGCCAGGGAACTTGCTGTCATTCCTTTTGGCCTCCTCCAAGAATGATTTGATTAAAATTTAAAAAAAGAAAAAGAAAAAAAAGCAGAAAAATTATAAAAACAATTAAAATAAATAAATAAAAAAAAAAGAATACCGGGCTGGCCCCACTTCCATCTCACCCTTACCCTACTCCATAGCTGGTGCCACTGCCAAACCCTACCACCTACCCCATAAAACCCCTAAACCCTTTACCATTTGCCACATAATCCACACCATGCCCCATCGCCTTCCCTCCCTCCACACCTTAACACCTGCCACGTCAGCCTCCCTAATTCCCATGCGACCTTGGCGTTGGTTCTACCACCACTCAACTTCCAATGATTTCCTTTTGTTCATGTGACCTATCCCTGTTGCATTCTCATTGCATTCAAATCTTTGCACAATCTCCCATTCTCCAGTCACGTGCCATCTTCTCTCCACCGGATTCCATCTCCTATGTCGCCGTCCTGATGAATTCCTTGGTGTTGATCACTAGTTGGCTTGACCGATCGTGTTGGCACCCTCATCATCCATCACCATTTCCTCACCGACTCCCGCCAACGTGCTTTAACGGTAATCCTACCGAGGTTTGTATGTCATTTATTTTATATTGGTTTTTTCTATTTTTAGCAATTATTATGGAAAACCACATACAGTTTCATACATTCAGCTAGGGGGGTGTTGTGTCACATGATTACCCCTGGTCACATCATACCTTGTCGCCATTCCATGCATTGATTATCCCAGCAACACAACTTGCTTAAACTATAAACTCATTTTTAAAAGTTCATTATTGTCAACAAATCTTGCCAAGTTTTCCTGTTAATTCTTCTGCAATGGGAGGTATTCATCGATGCCAGGAGCTAAAGGATATGAAGAATGTTAAAGCCAATACAACAGTATATGACATCTTTGAAACCATAGGATGGCATTTTTTTTTTGAAAAGCTCTATAGGTATCATGATGGGGTGGCTCTCGAATTTGTTATGGCATTAGATGTTGTCAATAATTCCATGATGGTTCAAGGTCTTTCCTTGTATGTTACACCTCAAATCATAGTAGAAGTAACAGGGTTACTAGAAATGGGGGATGAATATTTTCCTGCAGCCACAAACAAGCATGTCGTGCTTCAGCTCCAAATCCAAAGGTTCCTCTGACAGGGTGAGGAATTGCAGTCAACTCCCAACCAGGGAACCATACAAACCTCTCTTCCTGCACATTGGCCTGACATTTCCATGGTAGTTATCCAGTATATCACGGGAGAAGGAAGGTATGCCTATGTTTTTTCCCACCATTTTTTATTGCTTTGTCATTTACGCCATAATGAGTTGGTTAATCTTCCATACTACCTTTTCCATTCCATTAAAAAGATGAGCTTAGAAGTCCAAAAAGGTCACAATAATTCCTTGGCTCACCACAGTTTGATCAAGTTAATTGTTCAAAGGGGTTTATCCAATTATGTTCCGTCGGGTATTTGGGATGAATTCACAAAAGAGATAGGGTCAGATCCTTCTTCAACCCCACAAACTGGAAACCCCCGTAATGCAGGTGAAAATGAGAATCATAATCAAGAATATGAGCATTCCCATGAAACAAAACAGACAAGTAGTGGGTCATGACCCTATACCAAGAAGGATAAATCTGTTAGTGAGGTTAGCACTCCTCCAGTTGTAACGCCCTACAACACTAGTTTCAAGTGGAAACTTCTAGAAGTAAGCTCTGGCTTCCAAAAATTGGCCTCTGTAGCTTGCATAGTAAACCAAGAAACCCCTAAACCAGATGTTGAAATCCTGGCCACAAAGAAAGTAGGGAAATATAGGGTGAGTCGGGAATTGCGATGCCAAAATCACCAAAAGAAAATAGGAAGAAATGTAGTATCTTAGACTTCCTCTGAGGAACAGGAGGAGGAATACATGTCAGAACCATCCATAAGCTCTAAATAAAAAATTCAAGAAATGGATGCAGATAACCAAGAATCTAGTCCTTTTGCAACCCCTTCACAAGAATAGCCAAATGAAGAAATGCAAAATTTAGGGGAACATTCTCATGACATCTCCCAGAGTGAAGAATACTCTATTGAGAAAATTAGAGATATGAAAGCTAAGGTACGAAGATTGGAATCCCAAGTACTGACTCTTCATCCACAATTGCAACAAGCCCTAGATGCCAATCAACAACAAAAGGATGAGATTAAAAATTTGAAGGATCAAATAGAACAAATGGCTACACAATTCACACCAGTTATACTAGGGTATATTGCTTTGACAGAGCATAGGAACATAATTGACAAGTTGAAGGAGTCATGGGAGGACCAAATTGCTGAGAAATGCATGACTATGGAGCACCACCAAGAAAAGGTCAATGAATTAAAAGTTGAAATGGAACAAAGGGTTTCCATTGATTACATCTCCAAGGTTGAGCACCAACAAATTATCCAGAGTCTAAAAGATCAGTGGGGTAAACAAATCTTGACTACAGTACAACAGTGGACAACCAAATCATCTTAAGTCAGTGTATATTGCATGAGGACATGCAATGTCTTCAGCTGGGGGGGATGATGAGGTCAATAGTTGTCTTAATTATTATCATGATTTGTTTGGTTTTGTGTCCACAATAGTTTACCCCTTTGGCCTATTGTTCCTTTATTGCCATAATATTTGTTAGAATCAAAGTGAATTGATATAATATAAATGATATGCAAACTCTTAGGTAATCAACTGTTTATAAGAACTAATCATGGTGGTTGTGTGAAACAGGTTAAAAAAGGGTGAAGCATGAAGACAATAATTTCCATGTGATTTATTGGTTTTCATTCGGTGGTTGTCTCCTAGTATAGTTTTAGCTAATAAGTTAGTGACTAGGACTGATATTGGTTAATAGCTTTTGAAAAAATAGTAGGTCGTAGGCCATATTACTATTTTTCATATACTGGTAAATGTTTTGTTATCCACGTATGATCGGTGGACATGATATTCTAAGCACTCTATTTTGTATTAAGACTTTTATATATGCTCTTTTGCGAGCATAAGAACATCCTATTTTTTTGTTCTACAAGTTTGAATTAATACATAGCATTCTTAAAAGACTAAGCTGCGAGTATCTTAGCATTTCCATTCCATTCAAACGGTTGGGGGAAAGGGCCCGCTCCCTGCCATTGCTTGGAGTTATCTTATTTACTACTGTGTGAGGTATTATTATTTTTGTTTGTTCTGTGCATTAGCCATGATTGGATTTGTATGCAACTTCATTGATATTAATAACATAGTATGCGTGTGGTAATGAATGAGTCTCAATTATATTCATAAACAGTGAAGCAATTTAAGTATTACTAATGTTTGGTATGGACACAAGCCATAGGATAGAAACATGACAATGGTATATAATCTATTTTAGAAATGTTACAAATAATCTGTTAGGCTTATTATATCCTGTCGCCAGGACATAGAGGTCCTTTCTCCCGAATACACAACTCATGTCGCCTGCATTACATTAGTGTAATTTCAATAATTAATTCTAGTTTTTTTATCACTGTTAATAATGTTATGAGATAAAGCATGTATTAGCAGAATTGAGTTAATATTGTTGGAGTAGATAAGAATTTAAAATAGGTCTTTCTATTTTAATACAATTTAAGTGTGTTTTAATCTTTATTGGTTTATTTAGACTTGTATATGCATACATTCCCACTTGACTTATCACCTTCATCCCTTGAGCAAATAGCCACTATACCTTTAATTAGTTTACGACCCCAGATTGACACATCTAGGTAGAAACTGAGGGACTCCATAAACCAAATACAAACATGAAATTCTATCATAATCTTAAACCATAGTTTTTAACCAATCAATTACCACACAACAATGGAGACTTTATTTTGATGGATCATACACACAAAGGGGGTCTAGTGTGGGAATTATATTTGTTACACCTCAAGGACACACCATCCCAAGGTCCTATAGACTAATGTTTCCATGTACCAATAATGTAGCTGAGTATGAAGGATTGATTATCGACATCAAAGTGGCAATTGAATGGAAAATTACAGAAATACAAGTGTATGGGGACTCACAGCTTGTCATCTATTAGGTAAATGATGAGTATCAGAAAAAGGATGAAAAGATCGTGCCATAAAAGAAAATGATAGATGATCTCAAAAATTATTTCATGGATATCAAGTTCGAACAAATACCAAGAGCAAAAAACAAAGCAGCGGATGCTATGGCGACAATTGCTTCCCTCTTGCAATTACCAGAAAAGCAAGGTCATTATGAGTTTATGGTAGAATAAGTATCTAACCTTGCCTACAATAATCTTGAATCATGGACCATATGCCAAATAACAGACGTTCAAAACTCACTATATGGAGAGATCTATACTTACCTCAAGGATAATATCCTTCCTCCTCGTCTTTCTAGAAACCAAAAGCGTAATTTCATTTGCCAATCCAATCGACATACATTGATAGCCGACATACTTTACCATTGAGGTCTAGATGGTACTCTTCTTCGGTGTCTAGAACACAACGAATCTGAAACAACCTTACGTGAGGTTCATGAAGGTATTTGTGGAACTCAATCAAGTGGACCAACCCTAGCAAAGAAACTCCTTCGTTTGGGGTATTACTAGCTGAACATGGAAAAGGAGTCTTATCAATTTGTTAAGAAATGTTAGAAATGTCAGATCCATGGTAATATAATCCATATGCCAACACAAGAATTGCACCCATTCACATCAACATGGCCCTTTTGTCAGTGGGGAATCGACCTGGTAGGAAAGATAAACCCGTCTTCATCCAATGGACACAAGTTCATAATCACAACAACAAAATACTTTACAAAATGGATAGAAGCGGTTCCTTTAGCAACAATAACTGGAAAGAAGATCTCGTCTTTCATACTAAACTACATAATTTGTTGGTATGGCATACCTCAGTCCATTGTTACAGATAATGGAAGACAATTTAAGAACCAGGATGTCCAGGAATTGTGTGAAAAATTTCATATCCAACATCATTTCTCAACACCGTACTATCCTTAAGGAAATGGCCAAGCAGAGGCCTCAAATAAGACAATTATGAAAATACTAAAGAAAATGGTTAACAATGTTGGACATGATTGGCATGTTCAGCTAAATCCTGCATTATGGGCCTACAAAACCAACATTAGAACACCAACAGGAGCTACACCATATGCCTTAGTATATGGATCAGAGGCCATCCTACCTATTGAGGTAGAAATACCATCACTTTGTGTCTCACTGAAGTGTATCATTATAGATGAGGATTATAGAATCTCTAAACTACAAGAACTGGAATTGTCAGATGAACACCGTCAACAAGCTGTCAATCATTTGAAAGCATACCAACAGAGAATGTCTAGGAGCTACAATCATAGGGTAAAACCTAGAGTCTTTTAGGTTGGTAACTTGGTCCTAAAGAAAAACCCTAGAAATGAGCAGGACAAAGAAAAGAAAGGGAAGTTTGAACCTAACTAGCTAGGTCCCTTTGTCATCATATTAGTTTATGGATATGGAGCATATAAATTGTCTACACTTGAAGGGGATTTTTTCGATGAACTTATCAATAGTATCCATCTCAAAAAGCTCTACACTTGAATCACCTAGTGCATGAATTAGTTTCTGAAAATGGTTACCTTGATGAGAACCTGGCAAATAGGCATCTTGGTAATATAAAAATACAAAAAAATATAAAAAAACATAGAAAAATACAAAAATAAAATTAAAAAAACTAAAAAAGTGCAATAAAAACATGTAGTGAATACCTGGAAATAGGTGCTATTTGTGATTTAACCAGCTTTTCCATCTATTGGATTCATTCCATGGTCATTATTTTCACCATCATTTTACATCCATTTTCATATCATTATGAGTGGTCATGTCTCACCCTAGCTTGGGGGAAACATCTCAATGTCACCGGGGGCAATAAATCTCAAGCCTAACCAAATGGAAAAATAGCAGGAAGAAAAATGCATCGAAAGCAATGATTGAAACACAACCCAACATGAAACATCAATCACCATCAGAAGCACATTGGACATCCATAATCACAATAGAAAATCCAAAAAATAAAAAAAGGTCAAAAAGTCAGTTTCAAAAAAGTCAAAAACATGAGTCTATGTTAGTCGAACTATGTGGTCTCTACATGTATTAATGTAGGCAAGGCTAATATTTGATCAACCCCCAAGGCCCCTAGGATAGGTCTTTAGGTTAGGTCTTTGGTCAAAAATCTCAAAAATCACAAAAACATCATAAAATCAGGATGGATGATCTAATCTGAATGATGGTTGAAATACTTTAAGTAAATGTTGGATATGTTGTACTTTGATTATTGTTATCATTTCTTTGGAGCAACTTGCTGATGTATTGAACTAGAGAAGCTAGGAAGGAGAATGATTTGTTTCTTTATCTTTTGTTTGTGAATTAATCATAATTACTGTGTGAATTTTTACAGGAAGTGATCTACAAAGTATCATGGATGACATTCCAATTTACATAGGAAAGTGGTAAATTCTTGTTTGTTTACACAAGAAATACTTAGGTCATCTTGGTTTAATTATACCTAGATGCTTGTGTTCACTTGAAATATCAAAAATCATGGAATTAGTACTCAGGTCATCATTGGTCTACATTATACCATTGATGCTTGTACTCACTTTCAACATTTTAAAAGCTCTATGATGATACAAAGCAAAATAAAAGTACTATTAGAATGCCAATACTTGCATGTGGATTTGCATGGTAAAATTAGATTGCATTCATAATAGTTTACATCTGCAAAGTGTTTGTTAACAAAAGCTCGTGAAGGATTCAAATTAATGATTATCTTTTATCATAATAGATTGAGTATACTTGAAATTTACATAAAACATCATCATTATCATGTAGTTGCATCATCATTTTCATTGCATACATTAGAACGCATTTAATTATCATTTCATCATTCATGCATTTGAATCAAATAATTTGCATTGATCATATAACATTACATGTCATAAGATTGCATAAGAAAATCTCAAAAATAATAAATCACTATAGTTTCATATCATACATCCATTTGTGATATCACATATCATGAATCCATTTAACATATCAAATATCATGCATCATTTTCATCCATTTATTACATCATATATTTGCACTTACACAAGAATAAATCAAACACATATCATTTACATCGCATATCATTTGAATCATTACATCCATATCTGTGTATATATGAACATTATCATATAATTTAAGAATTACGCATCATCATGCATATTTCATCCATATATACATCATGCATCCATACATCATCATTACACACATCATAAATAGAACATCATAAGTCATAGCATATCATCATGATTATAAACTGCATCCATCACATCATAATATAAAGATTATCACATGGAATATAGAACATAGAAAATAAATGCATCCAACATAGAATCATATAAAACACATGATAGATCGATAAAATCCGCTGCATATCATATAGATCTCAGAATCGAGATATATCATCAAAAAATGGTTGTAATCGGAATGTACATCATCATCTAAAATACATTAGAGGAATCACATCATGAAAACTAAGTGCTAGTAGGCTCCAGACGGTGTAGGCATCTCAAGACTAGTCCCTCCACCACCACCGGATGTACCAAGATCTTTCGGGTCTCTAGGAAGAGGCTAAGTCACACCCGCATTGAGAGTATGTGAATGATTCCTACTAGATCGGGACTTCCTATAGCTCACTCTCTGCTCTAAAGGGATGACATCATAGAATTTACCTTTGTAATACTCTACTCCCCACTAATATGAACAATCTCTCGCATATAATCTACTATAGTGATACCATCTGCCAATCTCTGCAATCTCTCGACTGCAGCCTGAGCCCCCTCTACAATAAATATGGTGGCATTGCTCTCGGTTGTCAGTGATGCAATCTAAGCCTGAGCTTCCCCTAGAGTCTATCTAGCAGCATCCCTCTCCACTGTCAAGGCTCAAATATGTACCTGAGCTACATCCAACTGAGCCTGTGCATGGGCCTGAGCCTGAGCCTGCATTTGTACCAACAAACCCTGGGCCTGAGTCATCTGCCCCTGTAGTGTCTAAACCTGTACCTATAGACTCGCTATCTGGGTCTGCTGCTGCTGTGCATGCTGCTCTGAAGGGTCTACAACTGCTCACATCTTGCGAGGCATCATGTACTCCTCTAAACCAGGACCTAACCCACCAACACCCGATACACCTGCAACTGATCCATTTGGGCTATCTCCACTACTATCATCATAACTGCCCTCCTAATCACTGCTACTACTATCCTCCTCATCCCCACTACCCTCCTCATCACTGCTACTCTCAACCTCCTCCACAACCTCCTCCTCACCACCAATCTCCTCTCTCCTTCGTCAGCGTTGGTGTGAAAAAATAATCTCCTCCCCAACAACTAATGGTGTTGGCTCATTAGGAATAGTAATACATGGAAATGGATGTAATACCAGATACTCTACATAATCTGTTGTCACTGGTGGTTCCACTATATCTGGTCAAACATCTCACACAAAAGGTTATAAAGTCTGGAACTCCTACACTGCCACATCATATGACAACCTAGGCCCCCAATCCATAGAATCCAACTATTACCGAGCATAGTGCGAAACACCTTGAGGAATTCCCTGAATAATGCCATACTAACGAAGGACATGTCTCAGCAGAAATTTCTCCAACACCCACCGTGTACATCCGATCAAAATAAAGGACTGACAAAAGAATGGCAACTGCACGTCATCATTTTCCCAGTGCTCACAATCCAAATAGGGACGCCAGGTAACCGTCTCCATATCATCTAGAACTCTATACCAATGATCTAACTTACCCAATCTAGGTTGAGTAAGTCGACCTACATATATGTGCACATAAGGTCTCCTGGCTGGACGTTGCCTCACCATCACTAGTCGTGTGACAACACGCCCACACCTGAAGTTAAGTGACTCCGACCGATAGACCTCCAAGGTACACCACTAAATGAAAATCATGATAAAGGTGGGCAAGCATGGACATGCCCCAAGCATATCTCATCCTGTGAATGATCATGCTCTCAAGCACATGGCCCCAACCAATAGAGAATCCCTTTGACCTGCGATTAGGACAAAAGAATCCTCCAATGAATCCAACAAGAACTATCAGTAAAGTGGCATAAGTGTCAACCATCTTATGCCACAAAATCGACAATCTAGCAATTCTGGCATCCTGAAACACCCTCTGAAGAGCCTCAGTACCACCTTGCTCTAATGCATCATAAACAACAATATCCTCAACAACTGGTATCTATAGAATCCTCCAGACATCCTCTGGGGTGACTCTGATCTCGCCGGTAGCTTGGTGGAAGGAGTTATGCTTGTGCCACCTCTCCGCTAAAGCTATTAGGAGACCCCGATTAATCCTAATTTGGGGCATATCAAGTAAAGAGGACAATCCACAACGTGTAATGATAGTTGTCTCAGGTTGGGCCAGCTGACGTATCAAATCAAATGTCTAAGGAAATCTCTCTCTAATCGGGAGGTTCGTCAAAGCCTCCTATCATTATGAAATATTCAAAGTTAGTACTCTTTTGTCAAATCATCAAAACATCAATTATCCTATCAAACCTAATCAGCTCTTGGTGATACTTTTGATTAAATCTCATGAACAAACATCATTGAATCTCACCTATCATGAGGTCAATCATCAAACATCATTGAACCTCGCCTATCATGAGGTTTATCAATCAAACTATAATTATTCCTTGCCTATCATGAGGATAATTATCATCAATCAAACATCAGACCTCACCTATCATGAGGTTGAACATCATCTACTTGATTAGGATCATCAATCATATCAAACCAATGGCTAACATGATCGAAAAGTGACAAAATCAAGGACAAATTTGACAAACTTTATCAATCTGACTTAGAAGCGCTAAAACAGAGTTTCAAAGTGCTAAATCATCATAAGTACCATTTCATCAGGCATAAGCACCATTTCAAATAGTCAAAGCACCACTTCAACATAAGCGCTATTATACCGGGACAAAGCGCTAATCTTTCGGATGAATGCGCTAAACAAGCGAAAGTGCTAAAACATAAGGTAAAAGCGCTAAACTTCTTATCCTAAGCGCTAAACTGGTGAAAGCGCTAAAACAAAAGGTAAAAGCGCTAAAGTTTCTATCCCTAGCCCTAGAACATTGAAAGCACTAAAAAAACTACCAAAGCACTACTTTATCTACCCTAAGCGCTAAAATGTTAAAAGCACTAAAATAGAAAGCCGAAGCGCTACATCAGCATGTCAAAGTGCTAAAAGAAAGCTAAATTTTGAAATACAAAAAATGCACAAAAAACAAGAAATGCACATATAATGAGGGGGTTAATGGGTATGTACCAGAGGTCCGTAGACGGTTGGGTGGTGGTGACGTCACACACGCTCGAATCGGTGAGTGGTAAGGAATCGACATCCTACTCCAAATTGCACAAATAACTCTCTCTCAAATTTTTAAAAACTCAAATGCACAAATGAGTTTAAAAATGACATTTTTGACCTTTTATAGGTTATTAAAAGTGGAATTTTTATGGGATTAATTAATTTTTTTAAGAGAGATTAATTCAAATTCATCCAGGGGTAATATTCTACATTCTTTATCGGGAGATAAATTATTTCACCATCGAATCTTCATCGAATCATTGAAAAATCATCAAAAAATCACAAAAATCATAAAAAATTCAAAAAATTCATCAATTTATCTCCTGAGGGGGCATATATCCATCATCACCTGAAAATCAACATCTGGGGCATACTAAAAAATTTGCGTCGATACTGGCAGCAGCAGGAAAATTTTCTTTGAAGCAATGTGTAAACACATCACTTCAAAGAGGGGAAAAATGTATACACTTAAAAATGGTTTGGATAATCTAATTAATTAAATACGACTTATTTGATTAATTACCTTAATTTCCTCTACTATTAAATAAATAAAAATATTTATTTATAGTTCATTCTCTTATTCTTCAATTTTAATTAAATATACAACTTTAATAGTTTGTGTTATTTAATTATCACATCATTCAATCTTAATTAATTAAACAAGGTTAAATACTTTGTTGTTTAACTATCATATCCCTTCTATGTTTATTTAATAAACAGATTCTATAGTTTGTTTTATTAAATATTTATTCTCTTTTACTAATTTGAATAAATCATAAAATATTCAAATAAAGGCATAAAGGCAAATTTCATCTATTCACTCACCTACCAAATTAGACATCAAATATCCAATTTAATTCAACTAGCATTCACGAGAAAGCTCTGGAGACAAATTGGAATCAATCTCTCAATCTCTTTCCTTTGATTCTTCCTATCATCTGGCCTGATGTTTTCATGGGGATAAACCATTCCCATGATCAGCTCAAGGTTCTTCATCTCTCACCATTCAATTCTTCAGATTGAATCCAGGCCTTTGTTTTGCTACCCCGTCACAATGTGTTGTCGTAAATCTATATATACAACCTTTCTCCATAGGAAATGTATCTCTCATCTTTGTGCAAACTTACTCTACAGGAATAGCAATCAAGCAATCAAGCATCTTAACAACAACATCAGCATTTAGCAATAGCATAATAGCATTATCATTTAGTAATCAAAATCATGGTTGCATCTTAGTTTTACTATAGCTTCTTTTATCATAGTTTCATGTCAATTTAGTTTATAGTAGATTCATTCTATCAATTAGCAATCACCATATAGGATTACATCATTGCATTTAGCAACATCTCATTCTCTAGATTGGAATTTTAACAATCATAATGCTTACCAAATCTAAGAGCCCCGTGACTTGATAAATCTTTAGAGATAGGGAAAAATATGACGCTTTCAGTAGATTCTTGTTTTAAATTAGTTTAATTTCTTTTGAATCTTTGATATAATGTCTTATTAAGAAGTGTTCTTAGTTTACTTATTCCACACTTACAGTTACTATTAGAGTGGCAAATAAATAATGCAACAGATTGGAAGAAGCTATTAATCTTTGCATACCAAGCTCTCTAAGCCTATTTGAGATGATAAAGAGATTTTGTATGTTTACATACATAATTTTATTTTGTAGGTTGTTCTAACCCTTTAGGCTAAGGCATGCAAATATCTTTTTGAAGGTCATTATTTAGGAAAAAAAATTTAAAATATATTTTGTGTATCTCCCAATCATTTTATGATTTGAGAGATGAGGTAGTTGTGACATAGTATAAATTGAAGTTTGTGATGCTCTCCTTGGACAATGATTTATGTGAAAGCAACAAGACATCCACATATCTTGAAGTTATAGTGTTAGCTCACTAGGAAAGGCCAATATTACAAGATATATTAATAACACAATCATATCACTATTACATCTGAAATGTATGCAACAATCAAATATTAAATGAATAATAAAACAATAACTTATCTTGAACTCATATTTTTGATAACTTGTTTCATTATTGACTAGAACTTAAATAGATATGACATCTAACTCAACTAAATAATTAGTTTGGAAGGGATCATATGGACTAAGCATAGTCCAAATACATGATGCATTAGATAAGGAGTTTAGAGAGTATCTAGCACAAGGTTTACACCCAAATCTAGATTTACTCAATAATTTCATTTGTACAACAAACATTATTATTTTATCATAGAAAACCTTTTATATTTATATCATCTTATCCTAGGAGATTGATCTCAATAATGAACATCAATAATTCATTCAATTTCAAGAAATATTCTTGTACTTTTATTTACGCATGAATCCAATATCATCAAGAAGAAAAAATATGTAACTACATTGATTCAATAAACATCTAAATTTCTTATATGTACTAACCCAATTTATGAAACCTTATATTCCACATTAGCTTGTATCACTTAAAAATGTTGATTATACTATGGATATCTTCAATAAAAAGATTGCTAACTATTGAGAATACACATTGATAATTCCAAAAGAAACACATATAACAGTAATATTTTATACAAAAATGACTTTAATATCCATAAGATTTGTAGCATTCAACACCCACCTCATTTAAGAGGTAAGATGGCATCATTCTAACTAATATGCCAAAGAAAAATGAATGTGAACAGCCATTGGCTCTCCCTGCAGAAACAAACTCATACAAACAGATAATAAAGTGAAAGTAAGTACCTCATGCTTTCCTACCTGACAGCAAGCTATAGATGCAAGGAGATTTATGGATGGTACTTTGTTATCATCTGGAGTCCCACACTAGGGAAAGGTACTGCCTCATCATCAGCTCATATAAATTGTGAGTACCACCTTACTGCCTTTGCCTCAAGCATCTGCAATACACATGTGCTATTGGTCTTTAGATTTATTATCAATCACTGGTCTAAATCTCACCTTGATATAATATAGTCTCCAAAACTTTGATTGTTTTGCAGAATTAGAGGCATATCTACTAAGAATCTTGGAAAGAGTAAAGAGTAGAGAAAGAAAAATTTCCAAGTGGAGACCTCGCATGTTAGTGAATACAAGATAACATGATGATTATTATTATAGTTGCAGTCAAATCATACGAAGGATGAAAGGCTTATGATTTACAGTCATGCAGGATCAGCGCATGCAACTCAAATGATTACTGGAAATTCAGGAAACTTCCATCAACATTCTCAGGTCTTCTGGGTTTTTTTTTCTCATGCGATTCCGTTCATGTAGATAATGACAGGTTGACAGTTGATAGTAAATATCGAAGAAAGAACACGCCTAAGGATTCAAAAGAGGTGGGTTTGGATAATTGTTTCCATTGTCTCTTTCTAAAAATAGGTTTTAGAATTTTCATGTCACAGTCAAGAGGTTAATTTTTATTTCTTATTAGGTTTTGATATCATATTTGAAATTTTCAATATTGAGATATGATAATTAAATTAAATATATATTATAGGCCAAAGGATCTAATAGATTGTTACAGAAAGGTATTTGGGTTTCTAATTAAATTTACTAAAGTAATTAATAGTTGAATTTTTCTTATTAAAAAATTAATTAAATGTCAATACATGTGCACATTTGATATGCTACTTTTCTCCAAAGCATAAAATTGGATAGATTTTATATATCAAAATTACTTTTGTATGGAGATGGATTTATTAACATTATTATCTAGATTTAAAGATTATAAAGTGTACATATACATATAAATAATTTATATATAAATACACAAAAATGCTTATATATCAATATTAATTATCTCAAAACTTAAGCACATTAAAATCATCATCATTAATATATAAATTGACATCCAACAAGATGAACATGATCTAAAGGGAACAATTAACATCTTTAGATAAATTTCATTAGAATAAATCCAACTTTTTTATATTTAAATTTGAATATATTTTAATAACAATAAGTTCAATACTTATATAATATAATATATAGGCATCATGTCTTTTACTAAAAGAAAAAATTCAATACTTATTTAAATCAAATCATTTGGAATGACTAGTCTCATTGTAATAAGATTTATGTGATTTTGGTCCTCCTAACATTTCTTATTTAAGAACTCAAAATGCATAATATCACATACTCTAGAAAAAATAGTCAATGTGCACAACACACCATACTCTAGAGAGAAATCGCTCAACATGAACAACATAACAATCATTCAACAAGCTTTGGGCAGGACAATCCCATGTGTAGTTTGTACCTCCAATTAAATGCTCTATGTGCCCCTTCTCCAATGTACATAGCCCACCAAAACCACCTTCTTCCTTTGGGTCATCTCCATGCCCCGTCCAAGTCTCACATAAATACCTTAAGGGATGGTTTTAAAACCATTAAACCTTTTCACAAAAGTTTCTTTTAATAATTATTTAAATAAATATAATTATTCATCCCCCTTTAAAAGAGTTTATATAAATACTCTTTATTAATCTCTAATGTGACCAAATGAACATACTTTTCTTTATTTTTCTATCTCCCTTTCAATCTTAAAGGATTATTTCATGAAAAATAAATTTCTTCCACTTTGGAGAAAACATCTCATAACATGTACTTGTGTAATTAAACTATAAAAAGTTAAAATAATAAAAGACAAGATGATTGAAAGTATTTGATAATAAAAAGAGGTAATGTACTTGTGTAATTAAACTATAAAAAGTTAAAATAATAAAAGACAAGATGATTGAAAGTTTTTGATAATAAAAGTATATTTTTTCAGTTAATTATGTCCACATATCTAGAATATCCACCCTTCTTGAAAAAAGAAAAAAATAAATTACATTCAAATTTCACATCCCCATAATCACTCCATAGTCCCTAAGGTACCATTCATAGATTTTCTTGTCTACTTAGGCCTTCATGTGCATTAAGGCTCTTCTATCATATTTGAAAAACTACACAATTTGAAAATTCACAAGAAATCAACCATTATTTTATACATAACATTTTCATATCAAACCCAACCACAAAACATAAATCTACCAAATATTTAAAAACACTATGATTGTTTTCTTTCAATTATATTTCAAATCCAACAACTCTAATTAAATGTATTCATATTTTGGGTTATTTTTATAGAGGAAAATACTAATTCTATTTCAATAGACATTTCATACATTTTACTAGAGGTGCTCTCTATAGAAATTTTGCAAGTTCCAAATTTTTAACAAATTTTAAAACTTGTTGGGTGCTCTCTATAGATATAACCATTATCACTTTCCTTCATATTTGTTAAACATACTTTTCCTATTGAAATTTTGCACTTTATACAATTAGAATGGTTATAACTATAGTATCTATATTTATTTACATTATGTTTTTAATTTTTTAATCTCTATCAAATTTTGTTTATATTTAAATAGAGATTTATATGCAAACTATATATACATACATATAGTTATATTTAAATTTGTATTTATTTATTATTGAGATATTTTTTTGAATTTTTTCATTAATATACAATTATAAATGTTTATATATGTAAATGTACAAATGTATATATGTATAAAAAAAATTGAATTTGAATTTAATCTATTTACTAACTTATATTTACAATTTATATATCTATGTTATATTTTTTACGAGTGTTAATGGTTACATAATCTTGTCTAAATGTAGTTATACAATCATATACAAGTTATATAGAAGTTCTATGCAAATTTAGATTATGCATGCATGCATGCATATAGTTGTGTATTTGCATAAAACTTTGTAGAAGAGTATACATGCATATACAATTAACTATGCATGTGTGTCTATATATATATATATATTCATTTATATGTATATATAGCTACAAATGAGTATATGTATATATTAAACTATATATATACATGTTAATATAATTTATATACATATACAACTATGTATATACATATATAGCTAAGAATATGAGTATACATATTGTAGACACTCAAAATATCCTAATCGACATCATGCACTTGATTCTGATTCACTAACACCGATTCTTCCTTAATCATTTCTATACTAACCAATTAATTGAATAATCTTTATTTAATTAATTTAATTCCTCCTAAAATCAGATAATACACTTTATCAGATTATTTCATCATATTCTTCCTTTAATTAAATAAATCAACTTTATTTAATTAAATCCTAATGTTCTTCATTTAATTTGATGAGGGCCACATTGCCCAAAACCCACAAAAATCATAACAACGGGTACCAACACAAAAGATGCGAGACAAAAAATTGACTTACTTTCAATTTTTTTGAGAAAATGAAATTACAGATTCAAAATTTACATGCTACAGCCTCATGGGCTTGATTCATTACAACAAAATCAACTCTAAAAATAAAATCTACTATTTGGAGCCACAATTTGCACTATTAGGGCCACCTTCTACAACCCCCACTTAACCCTTTTTATTTTCCCCAATAACTGCCCTAGAATGTTCTAGAAAGTACAAATTTCCCCTTTTGTTTGGGCACCAAAAGTCTCATTTGTTTGATTTCGGCCTAGGAAGAATTTTTTTATGAAATTCACTTTTTAGAGGACCAACCGTTTGGGCCATAACTTTTGATCCAGTGTCTAATTTACAATTATTGCATATCGTTGGAAAGCTCTCGATGAGCTCTACAACACATGAGCCCACCGCAGGTCAATTTGGCCACTTTTGAGCTATTTAGGGCCTCCAAAGTTTTATATATGAATTTGAAGCTACATTGGAGAAATTTCCTGGGACATAAACTTTAATTTCTCCCAAACCATGCAGAGTATTGAGGTAATTCTTTTGTGAGCGGAAATGTTTTTCTGCTTTGCTCCTTGGGGTAAATTTTCACGTCCATACTAGCCCATTTTGGCCAACTTACTAAAAATAGTAAGTGCTCATTTTTCGCTATTTTTTATGCTTGATAGTCTTATATCCCCTAAGTGCCATCATGGGACTCAAAATGGGACTCAAAACAACTAAAGAAAATAAATAAAACATTTATTTTTGGGTGATACAAGATTTCCCTACACCGCTGGATGCTCCTACATCATAATTAAATAAATCAATTTTATTTAATTAAATCCTAATGTTCTTCATTTAATTGAATACATCATTTTATTTAATTAAATTACTAATGTTCCAATATCCTCTCATTTGATTTAAATAAACTCAAAATATTTAAATTAAATGTCACAATCAAACTAATTTCATCTAAGTTAATCCTAAATTAATTAACTCCTCTAGCTTTTGACTCCACCCTTGGGTAAGTCAACCTAACCAAGTTGCACATGTAAATCAATTTATTTGATTTAAAATTACCCTATTTTCATTAAAATATGGCATATTCTTTTGAATATTTCACCCACTTGACTTTTCCCTCCCAAAAGACTTTTGTCCTCCACCTTTGCATTAAAGGCTCTTACATGTCCTCTCCTTGAGCCACCTTGGCATTAATTCCTCTAGCTTTTGACTCCACCCTTGGGTAAGTCAACCTAACCAAGTTGCACATGTAAATCAATTTATTTGATTTAAAATTACCCTATTTTCATTCAAATATGGCATATTCTTTTCAATATTCCACCCACTTGACTTTTCCCTCCCAAATGACTTTTGTCCTCCACCTTTTCATTAAAGGCTCTTACATGTCCTCTCCTTGAGCCACCTTGGCATTAATTCCTCTTACACCTCCTCTTACACAAGCCACCTCTTGAAATTCAAATTTCACTTACATGCATTAAACATGCACATTGTTCAAAATGTGCTCCACTCTCCTTCATTAGCATGTTGACAAGTGGCACAATGCCATTGGTCCCTTTTTTAATCCCACATTCTTCTTATTCTTCACTCTTCAATCCTTCTTCCTTATAAATAGAGGCCTTCTCTATTGATTTCAGATCCACAAGTTGATACAAGTTCATTATCCACAATTTCATCCACACTTTCATCCAAAGTTAACATAGAATTCATCATCCATAGCTAGGTTATTAGCATTTTGCATCAAGAATCACACATCTATCATTAAGCTTATCAAGGAATTGGGAAAGGGATTCTTTCCACATCAAAGAAGCACTAATTCCCCTATGGGATGCTGGTTTGAGCATTAGAATAGGATTTCATTAGGAGATTACTTGATATTTTTCTTTGATTTCATGTTCTTGTGTTTCAATGAATTTTATAGGGAATACTTGTTTACACTTTTTTAAGGACTAGTGTTTGCTTGTTTGTCCATGTTTGAGTAGGTCTAGACAAAGCATTCACATTTTGGCACTAGGAGGGTAGAAATCTCAAAATTAACATGTTTTTTTGGTCAATTCTATTGTTTTTCCCAGGACGCAGTGATGCTGGATAGACAAACAAGGACATAATCATTTCAGCATCGCTATATAGCAATGCTGACCCTGTGATCAAATCGTGATGTTGGGTGCACTGTTCCCGACGCTGGAGAAAGTATCGACGCAAACACAGTCTCTATTTTTCCACAGAGTAATGTTGATTTCCATAGAGCGATACTAATGGCTCCAAATAGCAACACCTTTGCTGATCACGATGTTGGGTTGGGGTAAAGGGTCAATTTTCAAATTTATTTTAACATGTGCATTTTTGTTTTGATCTCCTTTGACCATTGACCCATTTTGTGGCTTTGTTTTCTGTAGACTGACCAGCTTTTGTAGGTTGAGGTGACCAAGAAAGAAAAGGAGGAAACAAGGAGAAGGTCTCTTATGGCACTATTTTGCGATTGTAACAAGTGTCTTTAAACACTTTGGGGACACCTATAACCCAATCTTTAGGATCTTGTTATCTTCAACTTTAGAACTTAACTACACATTTTTTGGGCTTTAAAAATAACACACAAAGGGTTAAAGAGAACCTTATAACTTCACTCGATTTGATTTTGGGTCTTAAAAATTGAACAAACAACTTCAAACACTTGGTTTTGGTGCTACAAAAAGAATCCATCATTGCTTTGAGGACTAAAAAAAAATTGTGCTTGTCTTGTTTTGTAATCTTCTTTACAAAATAATATCATTCAAATGCATATGCACTTCTCTTGTGCTTCACAGTGATCTTGGGAATCAAAAGAATTTTAGTGATATTAGGTTGTCTAAAAGATTGCTTCCACATTTCAAAATTAGGTTTTTAAAATTGAACAAAGCTTGCTAGTGTGGGAAAAGGCATCATGTGTGTTCTCTCCTTGTTCATGCAAACAAGGATTGATTGAACTATGGATGTACTTACTCACTTTTTTTCACCTTTAGAGAGCCTGCCTTGGTGGGATAAAGCACTCACCCCAAGGGAACGACCCAAGCAGTAATGAACATAAGCCAGGCTCTTCCGAACCGCTATATAAATTTGTGGTTGCAAGGAAAGTTTGCAATCAACTGAGTGATGCATGATAGCTCTCCCCTAGTATCTTTATGATGCATAAAGCTCTTGTTCTAAGGGTTGTGAGACCTCTTGAGGGATTTTATCATTGTGTCCTTTGAACTGAATGCCCTTATTATGAACCATTATGTAGTAGCCAAAAATCTCAATATTTGTTGGCGTTAGGAGGTCGGACCTCCGGAGCCGTCCCACATATTTGTGATTCTTTGTAGAGATGTAAAGGTTGTCATAGGAGATTCATGAGAACTAAATCTTGGTTGACTTGTAGAAGTGAGTGTTGTGGAGGGGAGCTAGTGTGTTCAAGCTTCTAATCATCCACTCTAAATAAGCACAGTTGGATTTATCCAAGTGAGAATTCAACAAATGTTTTCTTTTCCATCCTAGGGTTGTACAATCTTTGAGTCAAACACATTGCTTGGATCCAAAATATTGAAAAAAAACATTTAACAAAGGTCATCAAATTTCAAACCCTTTAGTAGAGGAAAATACCTTTGAAAATTCCAAGTATTACTGCTTGTCCCTAGGGATTTATCCTTAGAGGCTTCTAAATATTTGGGTCCATATCTCAATTTTCTCTCTCTAAAGTCAACATTAGGAATTATTGCCTTGATTCTCTTGATTTCCACATAATGGACCTTATGGGATGAAAGAAAATTAAGAAATAGACATTCAATTTTAAAAGCTAAGCAAGAAAGTGTTTGTGGTAAAAGGAACTCATTGAGCAAAGATAAAAGACAAATTGAACCCCACAAATTTTTTTGTTCAAATGATTTTTTGCAAGATCAAAGTTCCAAAACCAAAGTCCATCAATCATCACAAATGTCTTAGTCCAAGAAATCTCAAGAAACACTAGTCTATGCTTTATCAAGTTAGAGAAAGGTTGCTCTATAACTTTTACAAACATGCATCAAAGGACAACCCAAACTTGTACTCATTCTATTATTGTCAAAATCCAGCTCTCTTCCAACATTTTGAGTATCCCACTTTGTAGGGTTGAAAATTTCTTGGAAGTATAGCATGTCCTTCAATACCTAGGTCTTGTAAACAAAAGTCTCTCTAGGTTCACCTAGGATCAAAATCAACACTTTCATCCATCATCAAAACATCAATCAAAACCCATCTCACAAACAACTCTTAGAATCTTGGAAAAAATCCTTCATGATAGGCTTTTGGAAAATCCTTCTAATCAAAATCAAAATCATCTTGTTTGACTAAGTGTGTATGGATGCATCCTTCTTCATACACTTAGTTAAATTATCACCTTGTGGACAAGTTTATCCCAAGATAACATCCAACATCTTGGGGTTTATAGGTTCATTATCCAAAATCCAAATTAAAATATAATCCAAATCAAATCCAAATCAAACCAAACCAAATCAAATCCAAAGTAAAAAATCCAAAAGTCCTATAAAGTCTAGTATCTCCTTCAAGGTTTCTTAAGAGTTCAATCATTCACATCATCCATCCTTCATTTATCTCATCACCATCCTTTGATCCTTAACATCTTAGATTTTCTTTTTTGTACCTAAATTTTTGACCAACCTAAGGAGTTATAGGTTTACCTCCCATATTCCTGAAATTTGATCCTTATTTTATGGTCCAAACTAGATCTCAACACAAGAAGAACATGGAAAAAAACAAAGAAACATCCACTTCAAGTGACTTGAGTCAAATTGCACCTGAAATCAACCCCATTGAATCTAGCAATCCCCCACTCAACCTTCCTCAACTACCACAAGATATTCAGGAGGAAGGTTGCCAAGTGGAGGATATCACCAACAATGTCCTAGGAATGACTCAAGATGAAATCATGGAAATGGTCCAAAATCCTGAAAATCACAAAATTGTCAACACAATGATGAGACTAAATCCTTCAGAATACATGCTAGAATTAGCAAAGGGGATAAACTCCCTTCTAATTATGATGTAAGCATTATTGTGGAAAAACCTCTTGAGAATATGTTGCTTGTACCATTCACACCACCTTTTCAAAACATCATTCAACCCATCTTGTAACCAACCTCATCTCATGCTCCAAGTCAACCCATGGTTACCAAGGGGAGTTCATTGCTTCATTCTCTTCAAACACATCCCTTTGTAAATAACCAAGACTTGGATGAAAACACCATCTTGGGTCCACCAAATACCATTCCTCAAAACCCAAAACATCCATATGTTCCACTCATCTTTCATGACACCAAAAATCCATCCACTTTTTCCACATCACCGACATATTCTCTTGACACACAAGTATCTCTCCCCATGACTTCACAAACCCAAGGGGGACTATTTGTACAAGGGGGAATCTTTGATCCGTCATCATCACTTTCTCAAGGAAACACACCACCCATCTTCCCACCATTTCCCCCTGTACCATTAACATCCACACCAATCCTCAGTTTAGGGCAACCCCCTTTACCAATCCTCAATCAACCAAATCAAATCAATCCTCCATTTATGAATCAAATCAACATACTAAGTCCTCTGATCATGCCACCGATATTTTAACACCAAGTGGCACCAATCCAAACAACACAATCAATCATTGCACCATCTATAAACGTGGTTTCCCAAGGACCTAGCATATCAACCACACCACCTACCACACAATCCCTTATCATCACTCAAATGGAACCCCAACAACCACCTCAACAAACTACCATCACAACATCTCACACCATTCCAAATCCTCCACCTCCATCACCGAAACTAAACATGGAAAATCAATATAGTATCACATTGCAAGCTAACCAACAAGCGTATTAGAAAGCATTCCAACAATTTCAAGCTCAACAAGCCATGCAAGCTGCACAACAAGCACAAAAGGCTTCTCAAGTGCAAGATAAAGCTTTATTGCAACAACAAGTTGCCCAAGCTGCCCAAGCTATGCAAGAAGCACAAGCCACACAAGCTACACAAGCCACCTAAGTCACCCAACAAGCTCAGTATCAAGCCTAACAAGCTCAGGTGCAAGTACAATACCAAGCACAACAACAAGCAATTCAGTAGCAAGCCTATCAACAAGATTTGCGACAATACCAAGTGAAACAAGAAGCAACTCAACAACTAGCCCAACAACAAGCATTGTTGGCACAAGCAACAAGACCAACAACAAGCATTGTTGGCACAACAACAATTGCAGGCATACCAAAAAGCATTGGTGGCACAAAAAAATGTGCAACAACCTCCCACAAACATGAAAAACACCCCACCTACCACTCAAACAATCAAACCCCCTTAAAACCCATTCATCCCACCACCTGATCCGCAAAATGATGTGTCTACACAAATCAAATTTCTCTCACATGTGCTAGACCTAAAATCTAGAAAAAGAACAAAAACCAAAGGGAATTTGTGCCCTTATCCATTCAACAGAATCATTGCGATGGTTCCATTCCCAAAAGGGTTCAAGATACCTAAATTTGACACCCAAGGGAATTTGTGCCCTTATCCATTCAACAGAAGCATTATGATGGTTCCATTCCCAAAAGGGTTCAAGATACCTAAATTTGACACCCAGGGGAATTTGTGCCCTTATCCGTTCAATAGAAGCATTGTGATGGTTCCATTCCCAAAAAGGTTCAAGATACCTAAATTTGACACCCAAGGGAATTTGTGCCCTTATCCGTTCAACATAAGCATTGTGATGGTTCCATTCCCAAAAGGGTTCAAGATACCTAAATTTGACAAATATCATGGAACTAGTAACCCTGAAGATCACAGCAGGGAATTTCATGTTCACTGTATGGAAGTTGCATACGGTGAAACTTATCTAATGTGACTATTCCCTTAGAGTTTGGCTAGACCAGCAATGGAATGGTTCTCTCACCTTCCTCCCAGAATCAAAAGGTTCCAAGAAATTGTGGACTCATTCATACAGAACTACTCATTCAACATAGGAATGAACATAAGTTTAGAAGAACTAGCTACTCTCAAAAAATCCAAGGGGAAAAAATTCACATCCTTCTTACGATGATGGTGATCCAAGGCCAACAAAAGAAAGTGGACTATGTTAGAAGAACAACAAATATGTACTATCATCACTAATCTCGAAGGAACCTTGTCCTTCCATCTAAAAATGCAATGCATCGCCACAAACGACCAGTTAATTCCCAAGGTGCTCAACATTGAAAGAGTCCTTAACACACAAGGGGGGACACCTACTTATCAAGAAAATTGTCCATCAACTAGTTATAACAAAAAACCTCACATATGGGAAAAAAATAAGAATGTTACTAACGATGGTGTAGTTGATGCCAAAGTTGTTATCAGTGCTCCAAGGAAAAACACACAATCACATTAGCAACCGCAAGCCAATAACTAAAAAAAAACACAAGCCAATGCAATAGCACAACAACCCAATAGTCAAGTGGTCAATAATCTGAATAATCAAGGGGGATCGCCCCCATGGAACAAGCACCCCCCAAATGAAAATACACACCCCTTGGGGAATCAATCGAATCTACCATGGAAAAAATGGTACAGGAGAATCTCATTAAAATCCCCGTTTATGAGAATTATCAAGAGCCCCAAGTGAAACCACCATGGTATAATGAAAACCACCTTTGGGATTTTCATAAAATCAAGGGGCACAAGATGGCCAGTTGCATGAGACTAAAAAATTTGATCCAAGACCTTATTGATGACAGAACCATAAACGTTGAACAACCTATAGGTAATCATGACCTTAAGCTATACATGAATCCAATGCCAGATCACAATAAAGGGGAAAAAAAAAGAAAGGAAAAGTATATCAATGTAAACCATGTTTATGATCATGTTTTTGTGTCCTTCGATGAATGGGTCATTGTTGTCAACGTCAAAGGAGCTAGAGCCAACTATGGAGTCACCACACGTGGTGGAAAAGTTACCATTCTTAGACCATTGCAACCACCAAACGCATCGGCCTCTAATTCAAAATCTATTCCCAATGGTTATAATGTCTTGGACCAACTAAAAAGAACCCCTTTCCAAATCTCCATCATGGAGTTTTTGAAAATATCATCTACACATAGGAAGATCCTAGAAGAAGCATTAGCCACATTCTTTGTTCCCACAGATCTTGGTGCAAACCAGTTCCAAGCTATGGTTGGACACATCACCACACCACATCTCCTGGCATTATCTAAACAAGATCTCCCAACTCAACCATCTCATAACCGTGCACTCCATCTCAAAGCCTTGGTCCATAAAAATAAAGTCAAAAGAGTCTTGGTGGATGGGGGTGCAAGTTTGAATATTTGTACCCTCAAGCTAATAAAGAATCTGGGATTCTCCGAGGATGTCATTGAAAAAGGTAAAGGTATTACAATTAGGGCATATGATGATCAAGAAAGAGTGTCTCAAGGCACTATTCAACTCCCTATTAAAGTAGGGCCAACCATCATGGAAACTACATGCCAAGTCCTTGATCTAGAAATACCTTACAATATCCTCCAGGGGCACCCATGGATCCATGGAATGCAAGTTGTCACATCTACCTTCCATCAATTTGTCAAGTTTCCCTATCAAAATCAAGAGGTCACAATCCATGGTGATCTTGAGCCATTTTATTATTGCAAGAATCTAGAAGCCAAGTACTACAAGAGCCCTCAAGTCCCAAAGAATGATGAAGGTCCTACAACTCCATATGTAGACCCATCTACCTTAGCCTCCACTTCTGAGAGAAAGACACCCGCCATTCCTAACATCTCTGATATCAAAGTCATTATCCAAGATAATGGGTGTGGAGATTACAAAATGAAAAAGAGTGCCTTTGTAATAGGAGAGTTACCTCAATCTCCTTGGTCTCATGGGCAGCCCCGACCAACTGACACCCCATCTCAAACCTTTAAAGCATACCCCTCCAGATTTAGATGTTGGGGAGACCTAATCTGGGAAACAGTAGATGAAAAAGACATATCAAGTTTGATATATCAAGATGAAAGGCCCGTGCCTAATCTTCCCATGGATGATAACAACAAAGGACTACAAATGATGCTTGACATGGGTTACAACAAAAACAAGAAACTCAGACAAAATGACAATTGTCTTCTAGAACCTATCATTCCTAAGAAACATATAATAAATCTTGGCCTTGGATATACCCCTCTGAAAATAACCATACTTGATAAAGTTTCCCTGATTAGAAAATTCAAAGCTCCTCCTCAGTTACCGGTATCCACAAGTTTACCCTTAGACAATTGTACCTTTGATATAACCGATGTGTGTGATGAGGACCCAATAACTAATCTACCCATGTTATTTGAAGATTCCTCCCTCTTCATGATTAGTACCCTATCTTTTGAGTCGAACAACCAAACCCATGAGCTAAAGTTAGTCTATCCCCAACTCATCGACTATGACCAATGAGGACCACCAATTTTGGACATGTTTGAAAATGATGAGGCTCTCTCAGAATTCATGGGATTTTGTGATACTCTACCATGTGGAGATCACAAATTTGGGTTCGACATTGAGCTGGACACAAATGCATATTATGGGGAAATGATTGAATCCCTAAATCGCAAAAGTGAAAAGTTAAGAATAATATCTAAGTCTTTGAGTGAAAATCAC
>VDFB02272254.1:0-39911 GCA_007258455.2 Sequoia sempervirens
TTTTCTAGTATGTCACTTCTATCTAATCTTGTCATAGTGACTTATCAATCCGCTGAGAAGCATTCCAGGGCAGATATAGTAGAAATATAGGACTGAACAAAAGATGACAGTGAGAAAAAGTTACCTAAAATTTAGTTGGCATTCATTTGTAGTATCAAAGCATACATAAAAGGGTTCCTAGGTCTATGCTTTATCAACGTTAAGTGGCAAAAGGAGAGGTCTGTTATAGAGCATCAGCCAAAACATGCACCTAACTAGAAGGTGAGTTAGCAACATGAGGCTTTTGAAAGTGTGCCTAGCAGTCATGAAGTAGTGAGCAGCAGGTAAAAATGGTCCCTGGGAGGATCTAAAATGATGTTTTGAGTGGCATGATGGATGAGAATAGGCACCTAGACTGACAAGACTAACTGAAATTGGTGCCTAGCATTTATTTGACTGAGCTAAAAGGTAGGTACATCAAGGATAGGTGCTTGGAGTGGATGTTTATGCAATGTGAAGTAATGGTTTGAGTTTGAAAGATGTGCAATGCAATGTAATCAATAATATGAATAAATTTTTAATTATTAGTTATGTACTGTGAAGTAATTGCATAACTGCTCAGGTTGACTTTGTAAAAAACTATATTGTAATTGAAATTTTTCATCTACTCGATATCCTAGTTGTTACTTATGCAATGTGAAGTAATGCTTTGAGTTTGAAGATGCCCGATCTGATGTAATCCAGCAATATGAATAAAACTACATAATATAACCATTGTTTTATGCTATTGTACCTTCGAGATGTTAACCATTGCTCTTGATTAAAATTTCAAAGAGTTTAATTATGCACATGAGGGAGGCAATTAAATTTGATTGTCAACTTCTATATATCAAAATTATCCAATAATCAAGTGTATGTCCTTATACAAAATGGCATCGGCCTTGACTCAAAACAAGGGTACACAAAATGTGGCATATGCCATCTCAATATCTATTCAAAATTTACATACCAAAATGTTTATCTCATCCTAAACTACTGGTGGATCATCAAAATGGAGCCTCTTTGAAGTACTCTTTGGTTCTAAAGGTAGTTACACAAGAAAAATTCAAACCACAAGTGAGATTAGTTATACTATATAATTTTAAAAATTGAATAATTAATATAGGAAATCAATATACGATGAAATTATAATTGAACTCTAAAATTATGAATCTTGGATTACACGGAAATATTCATCTTCAAAGGGTCAGGAGTTCTAGAATATGCCCTTCTCAAAGAACCGACCAAACCATCTTTTGTAATTTCAATCTATATGGGTGAACAAAAACATAAAACTGATCCAAGTTAGCATACAATTGTCAGTAATAGGAACATATAAATACAAAACACAAAATAAAATGAACACATACTTCTTTAGGTTGATCTTTTTCTTTATCTCCTTTAGGTGTTTCGACACCTCCTCCTTGAGGGGCTTCAACACAGGTCTACTCCTTCAAGTGTTCCAATACGTGTTGCTTTGGGTGTTGTGTCACTTGTCAACAAGGACGTATAGCTCATAATTCCCTGCACATAAAAATGACAAGTACATATGAACCTACCAATCTATGTCGATATATGTATAATCAATGTAAGATCTTAAAATTCTTAATTCAATCAAATTTGAGTTCAATTACCTTCCCCTTATCCAACATTACACTTCCATAATCTGGACAAGGTTGTACCTCGCTCGCACAAGGTATTTCCTACAAGAGGAAAATAAGATAAACATATAAGTTATTATATAATTTCATTTTAATGACAATTCAAAGGACAAGAAAGTATATAATAAATAAATGTAAATGAGTGAGTGCAAAAATATATACTATGTGCGTGTCCAAGCCAAATGAAATGGCCCTCAGGGTGCTATCTGTCACTTGTGTCAGCTCCTCCTTGGACATCAACTATTAAATAGACCATGTAAATAAGTATTAGTACATTACACTATCTCTTATTAATATTCATTTAAAAAAAAATGCAAGTTATTAATTCACAACTTAAATTTTACCTGTGTCACTATTCCAATGTCCCCCTCTCTAGCAGGAGAGGACTCTATACGGTGTACTCCACTCCCCTGCATCTGATCTATAATGTCCACATCATGGAAGTCATAATCGGAAGTGTCTAAGGGATGCTTGGTAGGCTGTACAAGAGGACCCAAGCATATTTGGTAGCACATGGAGCAAGTATGTGGTACACAAATATGTGGACCTAACGAGGATGATGCAATAGCACTCAAGCCATCACCAACATCACCAGAATGTGGCTGAGCTACTACAGAAGCATGTGAAACCAAAAGACCACTTAAAGAGTGAATAGCGTGGATAGTTTGTGTGGCCGCATCCTGCATAATATATGGATGGTATACTGGAGGTGGCGGAGGAAGGAGAGGGAGGGGAACATATGGGAGGGGTATTACTCTAACTTCCCCTGGTCTATCATGGGGCATACCTCCACCAATGCCCTGGAAGGGTCTAATGTCAAAGTAATTGACATGATGCCCTAACACAAACTCAGCATATAATTTTTTTATAAAGTAAAATGGTATATCACAATTGTTGTTCAGTGGTTTCAAAAAAACCATACACCAACGATCCCAAAAATTTTCTACAATGTCTCTATGAGTGCACCATTTTATAGAAAGTTTTGTTTTATTAACATTAACTGGCAAACCAGTGCGGGGGTTAACAAATAAAGAGGCTATTTGGGCTTTGGTTATTCCAAGATCTTTCCCATCATCATAGGACAATCCACATGCATAATATTCTCTCATGTCTTCTCGCCACGAATGAAAGGCATTATGTTGCAAGGAGAGGGTTTCTATGTTTTTTAATTATTTCTTTCATTGTGTTTGACATCTTAGATAATCAAGGGACTCTCATATAAACTTCAGAAATGCCCCTTAATTGTTGCAATTTTTTAGAAATTAATTCTTGAATTGATGGCTGTGGAGGTGGTGGAGGTGGTGGTGATGGAGATGGTGGAGGTGGAGGTGGAGGTGGAGGTGGAGGTGGGAATTTGGAGGTGGTGGGGGTGTGCATTTTTCATTGTCAGTGACCATCTTGCTTGATTAAATATAAAAAACAAATCAATCTAATTAAAATTAGAAACAATATAAATGAAAATATTATCAAAATACCTAGTTTTTTTAAAAATCCAACAAAACCTAGTTTTTAACAAAATCTATAAAATTCTCTAATTTTTAATCCAAATACAAAAAAATAAAAACACTATTTTAAGTCAAAATCCATTGCAAGCATTCAATTTTCATCAAAATCCATGCTAAACTCAAATTTTTCATAAAAAATCTATCAAAAAACCCTATTTTGAAAAAAATCAACTAAAATTACACAAATCTAATTGAAAATTTGATTAGAGCAAATAAAAAATCAAGAATCTAACCTTTTGAAGATGGATTTGCACCAAATCGGATATCTGATTTGCGGAATCAACTTTCCACTATGAGCCCGCTGCAGTTAAGCAAATGTCGAATGAGAATGAGTTTTACTCGGGCCGAAATAGAAGTATATATATGTGTCTAAAATCGGATATCCAATTTGGATTGAATATCCGATTTAGATCGGATATCGGATTTGGAAATCTAGGTTTGGGCTTTACTTCGGTAGTCACCCGAGCCACATAAATTCAACTCGGCATTTTCACGTTTTTGAGTCGTAGAAACACATATTTTTTTCTCCATTGCCACTTTTTGGCATACCATGATCCTGCACATGCCCTATATTCTCATTTTCGACATTATCATCAATTGCACCATGAGTTGACATTGGAATCCTAATTTATTTCTATAAAAAAAAAATTATATATTCTATTTCCATAAGTTCTATTTTTTCTCCAAGAAACTTAAATACCATGAAGTTTATTTAGCACATCTCTTTCAATTGTAAAAAAATCATTTTTCAAGTTCATCCATACAAGGGGTTTCATTTTCATTCACACAAGGGGTTTCATTTTCATTTTCAAATGTAAAAGGGGTTTCATTCACATTTTCATCAATATGAGGGATTTCATTCTCACAAGATATAATTTCATCATTTTTTTGTTTTTGCATTGTTCCAACCCTAGAATTATTGATATCATTAATAGTGTATCTAGCTTCATCTAAACAAGCAATATCAATATTATCAAAACTTGGGTTTGAACACATACCTGGATGGATTGTATGAATAGGTGCATTTTCCATATCATTGGGGGGTGGATTTGAAGACATACCCGAAGTTGTTTGCATAGGTACTATTTCCACATCATTCAAAGTTGGATTTGATGAAGGATGAAGCCCTCTATTTATAGATTTTCAAGTTGAAAGAATTCTCGTAAGAGAGCAATGTGGGATAAAGATTGGACCAATGAGATGAGGCCACTTGTCAACTTGTCATAGGTTGAGGAATGTGCAAGTTTTGGCCAATGTGCCGAAGAGGGAGAGATTCAAATTTGAAATTGTGAATTCAATGTTGAGAGGGGGACATGAAAGAGAGAAGTTATTGCAATGTTGGAAGGGACAAGTCAACTTCTCTTCATATTCAAACTTGAAGGAATATTCCATTTTTATGCCAAGTTGAAAGAAAATGATCAATTTATAAATGAATTAAAATGATTTATTGGTGCAAGTGGGAAAAGCTAGAGGATGTGATGGGTGGTTAGATTAGGCTAATCGGGATTAGATTAGCTTAGGTGATGATTAGTTGATTTTGACCCATTTGACTTGAATATTTTGATTTATTTAAATCAAGAGGGAGAAATATGACTTTTGAGATTTAATTAAATAATGTTTGACTTGTTTAATTAAAAGGTTGATGTGAGACTTTGATTTATTTAATTTAAATGGATAACCTTAGGAAGGAATTAAATAGACCTGATTTACCTGGTGAATGGATTTGATGAGCTTGATTTATTTAATGAACGGATGAATATGAACTAATTAAGTGCATAATGCTAATTTCATGTGTCTACAGTATTTGGCCATTTCCCTTAACCTAATGACTTGTTTCCTAGTGTTCCCATCTTCAAGCTTCATTCTACTAGCAACCTACAAGGTATTATCATACTTTAAATTTATTAGGGTGTTTTGACTTCTCCCTAGTTGAATCTTTATCATTTGTCATTGTCATATAGGAATCATGTTCTAAGGCACTTGAGTAGGGTTTCTTTGCATATTAGCTCATAACAAACCTAGATGCACTTAAGGTTAGAGCTTGTACACACTGTCATTTATCAAATATTTATCTTTTATCAAGGTTTAATTACCAAACTTGGGGTTTGATCGAGGAAAACCCCCATACAAACAAACAAACATTTTCTTTTGAAAATTTATTATAGATCCAAATCTTAGATTGAAGATTTGAAGGTATAGGAGCAGAGTGCACATATAGGACTATAGTTTCAATTTTTGAAGTTTTAAAAGAGGACACCATGACCCATTCACCCTTGGGAAAATGAGTCTTTGATCAGAGTTCAAAACATACTTTTTATGACAAGTGCACCAAATTTCCCTCCTCATATCTACTTGCAAATCGTCATTTATGTTTTTGCTATCATAAAACTCTGCATTTCAAGCATTACACCATATAATTCATTAAGTTAATGCACTTTAAATTATTCTAAAAATTGTCAATCAGTCATTTTTGTCATACGAAAATAATAGATCCCAAAATAGGGTTGGCTCACCTCAAGGTTGAAAGTCAACCATATCCCTTGGAGATCTCTTTTTTCTATTGAAATTAAGGAACGAGGGTGTTTGAATCCTAGGTCACTTCACACTGATTGACCTCATTTCATTTTAGTGGAAACCCCCCTATCTCTTTCCCTATGTTTCATTTTGGTGAACTTAGTATGGTACATCATAAATTTTGATTTGGAACTCTCTAAAACCCTAGATCTAGGCTTTGCATTAGTTTGTTTTGCATTTCATTTAGGGTTCAACATTGCATTTTTGCATCATTTAAAATCACAAAAATCCAAAACTTTTGCATAAATTTTGCATACATCTTGCATATTAGTTGTATTAAGGGTGCCTTTTAGTCATTTAGATAAAAAAAAATTAGTCAAAATTGCATTAAAAAATTTGTCATTTTTTAAACCTTTTGTCATTTCTTGCATTTGCATTCAGATAGCAAATTCTAGAAAATTGGTCAAAAAAGAAACATTATGCAACTTGAAACAGTGAACACAAATAGTAGCTCAAACATTGCAACTTGTCCTTGTACAAGTGTCCTGACAATCTTCTGGGTGCATTTCTGTCTTTGTTCTTGCTTTCTATTTTTGCTATTAAATTTGAAATTTGAAATTCTGAAACAGTCTTTTCTACACATTAAAGAAAGTTGTCCTTTTGATCAAATTTTGAAGAAAATTGGAAAAAAATTGTATGTTTCAATATTGGATAGTTTCATATTTGTAGACATTTGATTTTACTTTTTGTATCATTGCATAGTTTAGGTAGATTAGTTTTCATTTTGCAATCATTGGAAACCATAAACTATTCCAAAACATTAAACAAAAAAGTGTACACTAAATGATAAACCTTGGAGAAAGCATAGTTATCTAATCATGTCAGATCGCTTTCTACAAGTTAATATATCCCTCAAGCCCTTTAGTGGTGATGACTTTGAAATGTTAGATTAATCACTTGAGGATTTCATCTCACAAAGATAATCCACTAAGGCTTGTCATAACAAAACAAAACAAAGGGAAGTTATACAATCACACCTCAACTTATCATTTACCCACCTTCACAACAACCATAAGTTCAAACCAAGCTTGTGCTTATCATTTAATGCATTCTGTATTTTTCATCTAGTTGTATGATAGTCTTCATGGTCTTGCACCTAATCCTAGGTTAAATTTCTATGCACCCTTCCACATTTCTCTTGGCTACAAGTGCTTTGTCTTCCATTTTTTTATTTTCTCTCTCACATAAGTTGTTCATATTCTTTCCTAGTGACTTCTCCAATTCCCTCCTTACAATCAATTCAAATTCATGTGAAATAATTGAATAAAATAAATATAGGATTACATGGTTATAATCGAACAATTGAATCTATCAAATATTGAAAATCACAATGCCTAATTAATGTTAAAATCATAACATGATATTTTGTCAATTAATGACAACAATGTCATTTCAACACCCATTAAAAATAAACCATCAAATTTGAAATAAAATGAACTCTTTAAACTGACCATAGAGTCAAATTAATTTGCACTCCAAAACTAAAATGAATGACTAATTTTTTTGTCGATGTTGATTGTTGTTTACCCGGGATGCTCTTGCATCATTTGGCCTCCCAATGACTCCATGGAATCTTGTTCATTTTGAACCTGCATCTCAATAACTGTTTCATCCACTTCCTTGCCTCTTACCAATTGAACGGGTTCACATTCTCTACAATCAACATAAAAATATAGTAAGGTAGATGGGCCCTTATTGTTTGGTGGAGATGGCATTAAGTCTTCGGTATTCATCCACATGTAAATCAATACTAAGATTTGTACCCCCCTCCAACAACCATAATGGGTTGTCTGGTGCATTGGGTAGAGATAAAGAAAAGTTTGAATCATTATGTTGGTCTACAAAATTAGGTGTTCCTCGTGGAGTATGTTGGTCTGCAAAATTAGGTGTTTCAATTGGAGATTGTTGGTCCACAAAACTAATTGTTTCTATTGGAGTTTGTTGGTCTACCAAATCAGATTTTCCATTTATCCCTTCAACCTTTGTTTGTGTCACAACATTAGTGGATAGACTTAGACTATTTTGGGAAGCAAATTGGACTGTCTCACTTGGTCGTATATCCTCCATTAATGCATTTGTAACTAGCGGCCAAATACCTATTCTTTTAAAACCTGACTTTATGTTATTGATAGTCAATGCTTTTTGAAATGTAGAGTTGCCAAGTGTTGCCAACTCTACCATTTTAATCTCTAGATTTAGACACTTACTCATCGATGTTTTTCTTTCCTTCTTAAAATATGATTTGAAGAACATGAAGATTCTAACATCTAGTGGCTGCAGCCTGTGAGATACATGGGTTAGTAGGGTTAGCAAGTCAATTCCTAGTGACCTTGCTTCATTAATAGTAGAGAATGCAACATGGTTGTCGTGGCCATCAAAAATCAACAAGTGTCTACTAGTGGGCCAAATCTAATTGTGTGGACCGAAACAAATTTCACTCCTCAACAAGCCTTTTAAAAGGAACATGCATGTAGGTTGCGGAATCAACCTACAACCATTCAATTAAAAAGATAATCGATGATTCGATGGCAATAAATAAAATCCCTATTCAAGGCTAAAATATCCCTAAAATTAAATGGTAATTTATTATTATTGGTGATATTGCCCCAAAATTAATGGTAGCAATATAATATTACTACAGAATATAGTTAGTATTCGTAATTACATTATAAACTACTAGTGAATCAATTATAATGATGCATTGTTTACATGGTGAATCAATTTCAATTTATTAGTTTAAAAAATAATGCATAGGCGAATAAATCGAGACGAAATTACTTTTTTGTAAAAACCTAGTGATTCAATTTCCTTTTTAGCTTGTACTGTTTGTAATTTTTGGAGGTCCCTATTTCAATTATTTTCCAATTAGCGAAGATTCGCCACTAAAGTTTTCCCTGGTATTGATGGGTTGTCATTGGAATTTTATCAAACTATGTGGTAGCACATTAAAGATGATTTTTATCTGATGTATTTAGAGGCCTTATCTCAATCCTCTTTGGGCCATAATATTAATAAGGGTCTTATAAAACTCCTTCCAAAAGGGAAAAATGAAAACTCTATTGTTGGATAGCACCCTATAACTCTCCTTAACACTTCTTACAAAATTATTGTTAAAGGTATTGCTTCGAGAATTAAATCGATGGTGAAAATGATTGATAGGCCTAAATAAATTGGGTTCCTTGGAGGGAGATTTATTCCTGATAACTTGGTCCTTGCATGGGAAACCATTGAATGGGCTCAACAATTGGGTCAAAATGCCTTATTGGTGAAGCTTGACTTTGATAAAGCTGTGAAGACCAAAATCAGCATTGAACAAAGATTGACATATATGGGTTAAATCAGTCAACTTTCAACCAATGAGATGAAAGTCCTCCCTATGAAATTGTTGAGTAAACATAAAAGAAATAATGACATTATCACACTAACGTAAAATCATAAGCAATATAAGCATAAAATCTATTCCTAAACTACTCAAGCATCATCACATAGGGGGATTGGTGCTACTTTGATATGAAAAGTAGCCCTTTCCCAACCCCTTTAGATAATCTAAATGATAAAATTCTTTGAAGATGGATTAAAATGACAATGATAGGAGAAATATCTAAAGATTGTGGAGGTTGTGGAGGCTTAGAACAATAGAGAAGCTCTTTATATATAGAATATAATGATAGAAGAATGCCAAATATGGAGGATGTGGGACTAAAGATTTGTCCAATGATATGAAGCCACTTGTCATCATGTGATAGGTTGGAAGATGAGCACATTTTGGTCAATGTGCTAAAGAGAGGGAGATTTCAAATTTGAATTTGAGAGTAAATGTTGAGTTTGACTTGTGCAAGGGACATGTAAGAGCAATGTAAGAGCTCATAAATGCTTTGTTGGATGTACATGTCCACTTGTTTTTGAATTCAAACTTGAGGGAATATTCCTCAAAGATGCCATGTTGATGGAAAATATGAATTTACAAATGAGTTAAAATGATTTATTGGTGCAAGTGGGAAAAGCTAGAGGATGTGATGGGTGGTTAGGTTAGGTTAATCAGGATTAGCTTAGCTTAATGATGATTAGATGCTTTGACCCCTTTGACTTGAATATTTTGATTTATTTTAAATCAAAAAGGGATGAAGGGTGATTTTAGACTTAATTAAATAAAGGATTGATTTATTTAATCAAGGAGGGTGATGTTAGGATCAAGTTGATTTATTTAATTTAAACTGATGACTTTAGGAGATTGATAAATAAACTTCATTTATTTGAATGGATGAATATGACCTAATCAAATGCATTATGCCAATTTTGCGTGTCTACATTTTTCCCCTCTTTGAAGCAATGTACTTGTTGCGTTGGTTCAAAGAATAAACTTGCCGCGATCAAAATTCAAAAAAAATCTAATTTTTCAGATGCACCAGCGGAAAGAAGTACACTAGTACATTTCCCGCTCAAGAGATAGAGCGAAAAGATTCAATTTGAGGGTTGATCTCACAATAAAGGGGTTCAAAATGGGAGGTTATGGATGATGATGCAAATGATATGGTTTTAAGATTCTTAGAATAACAAATTTATATTATCTTAAACAACTTAAATGATGATATGATGTGATGATGGATGAGATGGATGATGTGATATGAAAATGGATGATTTATGAGATGCTTAGACTAACAGATCTATTTTATGATGATGATTATGCATGTGAGATGATATGCAAAATACTAATGGTTTGTGGATGCAGGATGGATGCACTGGTGATGATGATTAACTATTCATGACATGATGTTAGTGCGGAAAACAAGAAATTAGATGATGACAAGAGGATGCAACAAGTCCATGATCTGATGAGACTTTGTTAGAGATGATGATGATAGATGATGATGATTTGCTTATCAAGGATTGGGATTTTAAAAGGGCTACTTACCTTATGTTTGATAACATGCCTAAAGACGATGCATCAAGGTATAAAGGCCAGGATGGCGTTGTACTTAGTGTGATGGACTTTGACTCGACAAATAGATAGGAGTATTCTTGTTCACACCTGACATACGGAAACCTTGCTAGGACGAACCTATCAATCAAGTATTCGCCAAGTTATTTTACAAGAACGTCCAACAAGCATAGCAGACAAAGATAATGATCGTTGCCCCATTCCTCTCTCTAAATCCTTCATTTGGATATCATCGAGAGGTCCTTGGAATGAGTGCAATAAGATAAATCAATAGAAAAGATCAAGTACGCAAACAAGCCAATGTTCTTCATACCTTCAGCCAGAGGGATGTGTTTTGATAGGATATGAATCCAAGGTGATATCCAAAATGATTCCCATTGTTGGAACAATATATCCTAGGACATGCATTATATAGGATGATGATGGGTTGATAAGTTGATTGATAGACTGTTGATATAAAGTGGACTGACATGTTTGAAAATGATCAAGAGTTTGATTTTGTTTTAACGGTTTGTTGCTTCGATTTAGATTTTACAATTGAAGTTTGCTTTTGCCGATTGTTGTGATTGTTTCTATTTGTTTTTCCAAAGGATGATGATGGGTTGATAAGTTGATAGCTAGGCTGTTGATATAAAGTGGACTGACATGTTTGAAAATGATCAAGAGTTTGATTTTGAATTTTGTTTTTGCCGATTGTTGTGATTGTTTCTATTTGTTTTTCCAAAGGATGAAGGTGACGATTAGTTTATTATGGATGATTGATTATTACTTGAGTGCAAAGCGAGATAAAGAGACAGATGGATTTTCAAATATTTGGATGTTTTGACGTTTCAAATGTTTGAGGTTATTTTAGTGTTTTTGAGATTTTTACAAATGTTTTGATTTTTGAATTTTGTGATGTTTTTGGGTTTTCTAAGATTTTATGAATGTTTTTGGATTTTGATGTTTTTGAATGTTTTTTTGGATTTTTGATGTTTTTTTAATGTTTTTTGGATTTTGATGTCTCGGGGGTTGATCAAAGATGATCCTTGCCTACGTTTAAGCTCAGAGACGATGTAGTTCGAATTCCAATGTTTTTGAAGTTTTTCAAAAAAATTAGTGTTTTTTGGATTTTTGATGTTTTAGATGTTTTTGGATTTTTGATGTTTTGGATGCTTTTGGATTTTTCGATGTTTTGGATGTTTTTGGATTTTCACATGATTTTGACAATTTGGATATGGATATGTGTGATGATATTAGTGCTCTGTTTTGGATTTTGTTGAAAATCAAGCTAAGGTTGATTGATCAGATCGATGGATTGATGATGATGATAACATTGTTGATTGATCAAGAATGATGATGATAACATTGTTGAGGATGCACAACAATGCAAGGATAGTGTTAAGCAACACACGGATATCTTGAGATGATGATGGATTGATGATGATAACATTGTTGAGGATACACAACAATGCAAGGATAGTGTTTAGAAACACAAGGATTGGGAAGAATATCCCAAGATTATGGATTGATTGGATTCGATTGATCAGGATTGATGAAGCTTGATTTGGAACAACAGTTGTTTGAATGATTTGATGTGACGCTTGAAGTACAAATTAGATGAGACTGATAGTGATTGTTTGGATTGATGTTCGATTGAAGATAACACTTGATAAGGCACATCTTCTTGTCAAAATGTGCCATGGGCTAGTGATTTGGATTTTTCTCATAAGTGGTGGACCAATTTTATTTCACATTTTCCAATATTTGAATCACCACATAAGTTGGAGGATATAAATCAAGGTTTATTCCTAAAGCGAGATCTAAATATCTGCCCCCAGTGTCTAGCAATATATGGAATGTGATGTGTGGATGCTCAGATAGGTGTACAAATGGATGGATATGGTAAGCATGCAAAGGATGCCAAGGATATCTTGTGATAAGATAAGGTGTTCGGATAAAGAATTCTCATTAGGATAATGTATCATGGCTCAGATAACGTTGGATAGGATAGGATCAAGAAATGACCCATGTCAAGATGTTTACCATAAGCAAGCGTAAAGTATGCCCCAAACTTTCATCAAGATCAAGATAATTTGGATGATGGACGCTGATGGATAAAAATGGATTCGATATATGGTTCATGGATAACTAGATTTATTATGACTGAGATGGATGGAATGCTAGATTTATTACGGATGGGATGAGATGCTTTCACATGAAATGGCACATGTAGATGCTCAATTCTACACATGACGCATGTTTTCCAGGTTTTCATCATGGTCTTGCCCAAAATTCCACCGTAGTGGTTTTCACTAGAGGACGATTTTTCTCTTTACTGTTTTCAATCCTTTTTTTGATTTTTTTTTGGATTTTGATATTTTTGGTTTTTTTGGTTTTTTCTGAAAGATTCATGCTAACCCAGCTAGTGGTGTCGATGTAGATGCTTCTGTCATAATGGGCCATTGGTATCCTACCCGAAGAAGTTGCTTTGTGAAGATATGTGCACTTGAATGCAACTTTTGAGATTTTTGATCTGCTTTGTCAATACTGGAGTTAACTTTGTCCTTGTGCATACATCGCGATAGAGTGCCTTCTAAATCCTTATGATGAAGGGTTGTTGCCAATACATGGTCAATGTGAGAATTGGATATCATGTGTGGAGGCGTAGGTGGAGTGTGTTTAGGGATAAGAGATGGATTGGTTGATAGTTTGGAACCTTTGACTCTCCAAACTTGGGAAGATGAGAAATGATGGGTGGATACGAAAGTGTGCATGGAATTAGGACCAACTGCTTGATACACTTTGTACGTCGCTTGAAAAGCCTGCTTTTGCTTTTGTGGACATCTTTGATGGATACTTTTCCCTTTTCTATTTTTCCCCATAGATTCTTTGACTGATGGAGTTCGATAGGAATGGTCTTTCTTTGTATGTTTTGATATCCATGTGTATTTGATTTGTCTGTCATGCTTTTCTTCTTTTGCTTTGATGACGTTCTTTGTGTTTTGATTCAAATCTTTCTTTTGATGTTGGTCCCATTTCGTGGATGAAGATTCATGATGTGACTGGTTGTAATATTGGCATTGATTTCTTCATAAGGATTCCCCATGCTCCCTATGTTGATGTTTTCTTGAGATGAAGTTGCCGCTAGTATGGTGGAAGTAGTACCTTTGTTCTTTGATTCTGCTTGTTCTGAGAGCTTTTGTTTAGATTGCATTCTCTAATCAATGATCACTGTAGATGACATTATTTCCATTTGTTGCTCTGCTAACTCTGGAATATCCTGTTCTATCTGACTTGTTTCCTTGAGTGGATAATGTTGGATATCTTCATACATGATGTCTTCAGTCTGGATTTTGGATATATCTGATCCTGATGTTGACAACTCTGTTTGGCTATAGGAATCAATAACCTACTCTTTTTGTGTAATAATGTCAGGAGTAAAGGAATCCTGTTCTAAATGAAGATCATCTACGTGTCCATCCACAGAGAGCATCTCATGGGTAGATGGAGGAGTATGTGCTATATGGATATGATCATCTTGTATAGATAGGAGAGTGTCCATTAGATCATTATAGTATCTTTGAGATACAAATTGTTGATCTTAATTTATTTTGGGATTGCTTTTGACACGCTTTGGATCAATTTCTTGGCATGGGTCAGTTTCAAAGGATGGATTACTTAGGAAGGGTTCTTGGATGTCGTCATTAGGCATGGGGAATGGCTCAATATCCTCTTGATCTTTGAGTGAATTTGGATCAAATGTTGAGTTGAGGATTCCTTCAGTATCTGTAACCATTAGGCCAAAGGGGGTCAACATGTCTTGGAAGGGACCATTGCTAGACCTTAGTGAAATATTTTGATCATGCTTTGGAATGAATTCTTGAGATATTTCCTCTAACTCATAAGGCAATGTAGAGACATTTTCAACATGATCATAGGTGAATGGATCATGCATTATGTCAATAGGATCAAATAATCCTAACACTCCTTGAAAGAGATCACCAAAAAGTGGCTCTTGATGTATGGTGAGTTGATCATTGAATGGGGTGGAAACATCTTCAAAGTGTTCGTCGATGGAGAGATCTTGATCATTGTTTTCAACAATTGTGATGGAGGGATTTCCAATGTCTTCAACCATAGGGTCAACCAATGTTGACATTTCTTGAATTGGATCATTATTGGTTGGTGGATTTTGATCATGACTGAAAAGTGACTCTTGACATATGTTGATTTGATCTTTGGATGAAGTAGACATAGCTTCAAGGTGCTCAATGAGGGATTGATCTTGATCCTTGTTCTCAACAGTTGTCATTTTTTGTGTTTGTGCTTGTGTTTTTTGGGTAGCTTGAGAGGCTTGTTGCACTTGTTGAGCTTGTGTTACTTGTTGCGTGGCTAGATATTGTTGGATGGCCTTTTGGTAGGCATGGTGAGCTTTTAGCACAATGTCATATTATCTTGCTGCATTTCATTTTGGTGGTAGTGGTGGTGGATCTGGAATTGCGTTGGATGTACTGACAAGTGGTTGAGATATGCTTGGAGCGATCATGGGGGTTTGAGATATGATGGGTGTGATAAGTGTGATTGGAGTGATTGAGGTGATAGGAATGGTCAGAATGACCGAGGTGGTAGGTCCTTGGGAGACCATATTTTGATTTGTCGAGATTGATGTTGTCATTTGATTAGATACCATATGTTGGTGTGATGTCGATGGTATATTCAAAGGATTTAATGTGATGGCTTGATTGGTGTTGGGTGGATTGATTTGGATGGGGTGATTGGTGGGAGGTAAAGGGGGAAGCCCTAAACCAAGGAATGATGTTGATATGGGTAATGGTGGTGGAGATGTCTCTTGGCATAATGACTCAACTATTTCGGTAAGTGTAGCAATTTAATCTTGCCAAATTTGATCTTGATTTTGATCTTGACTCCCTTGATATAGTTGGTTTGGCTTTTGTTTAAGCATATTTGGAGTGTGTACTTGTGTTTGATTTTGGACAATGTTCTGATTTTGGATGACACTCAGATTTGGCATGATAGGTTGAAATTGAAGATTGTTGATGTTGGGAATCACATTGCCTTGACTTGGAGCCGTTAACATCTTGTTTGGATTTTGAACAATATTTGTATGATTTGCAAACATATTTATCCCAAAGTTTTCTGGATTCATGTTTGGAAAACTTGTATTTGGTACATTCTCATTTGGCATGTAGGGATTTGGGGGGATGACGTTGTTCGTTTGAAGGCTCATGCATTGATTGTTCAGTTGGTGGATTTGTAAGTTTAGACTTAGATCTACCATCAAGAAATGTGTTCCAATGTTTGATTTGGGCATACTCACACTTGTTGTGCCATTGACATTTTTAGAAGGTAATGATCCCATGTATGGATTGTATAAGTGTGAGTTTTGATAATCAATCAGCATTGTAAGGCTTTGAAAGTTCAATTGATTTGGATTACTCATGATGTATGGATCAAGTTTGTATTCCATGTTCTCCTTGTATTTTGACCTTATTGTACAAGTGACCTCTAAGGTTCTTAGGACCAATGATGATATGAATGATGAAAGGGGAAATGATATGAGTGTTGAATGTTTAGGGACTTTGGATCATTGCTAGACTTAGGGTTTGATTTTGATTGGTTTGATTTGGGTAATGAACTTGTAAACCCTAAGATGTAAGATGTTATCTTAGGATGAACTTGTTCAAAGGAAGTGATAATTCAATTAAATGTACATGAGAACAGACGCATTCCCATACACCAAACTAAACAAGGTGATTTTGATTTTGATCATTTAAGGATGTACCTAAGACTAGATAATGATGTTTCCAAAGTTCTAAAGTTGTTTGGTGGGATGGATTTTGATAGATGTTTGGAATTTGGATGAAGTGTTTGATTTGATCCTAAATGAACCTAGGAAGGACTTGTTTCCAAGACCAAGATAGTGAATAACATGCTTTTTTCTAAAAGTAATTCCAAAATCAAAAGATCAATGTTTGCATGAAAACCGTATGACCAAAAGATGACAAGCACATGTCTTGGGTCCAATTGATTTAATCTTTTCTTAATGGATCATTTTTACCACAAACACGCTCTTGATTAGATTTTGAATCTAGACATCTAATGTCTCAACTTTTCCCTTATCCCACAAAGTGTATTATATGGAAACCAAGGAAATTTGAGGCAAGAGTTACCTATTGTTGACCTTAGTAGGAGAAAATTGAGATGAAATCCAAATGCTTAGAAGCCTCTAAGAATACAAATCCCAAGGGCAAGCAATAACATGCAAATATTTTCAAGGATATTTGCTTCTCCTAAAGGGTTTGAGATTTGATGCTCATGTTTAATGTTGGTTTTCCAATGTTTTCGATCAAAGCACTGTGTTTTCAAACTGACTCACAAGCAATATAACATCCTAGCTCAATTGGTACATTTTTCTTAATGGGCTTGCCTCATGCCCTTCATAGTAGAAGAGATGATTTTACATGCAACCAAGGAAAGAGTATAAAGGTATGTTAAGAATGAAGTCTTAACCTCTATACTTTCAACCAAGATTGGACATGGCAAGTAACTTCTTGGAATCTAAGTTCCAATGCACCACTTTGATAAACTCGGTGAATGGGTTAATAGGCCGCTACAAACAAGGCTTTTATTTTGGACTTTCCGTTTGTGGAGATTGACCCATATGGCGAGAGTCCCCTTTCAGATCCATCTTGTCGGAGCCAGCCACGTGATATTGGCGTTTACTCCAATACCCACATTTATATCCCAGTTGGAAATACTCTTGGATTTAGAGTGTTACCAGTTGAGTCGTTCCCTTGTGTGACTACTTTTTCCCCAAGGCAGGCCCTCAAGGATAAACAAAAGTGAGTAAAGAGAAAATTCATAACTTGATCAATCTTTGATGGCAACAAAGAGAGAGAATATACGCGATAATGCCCCCACTCACACTCGCACAAGATTTTGTTCAATTTTAAACCCAAACTGAAGTGTGGAAGTGATTGCTTTATCTCACCCTAAAGTCATGAAAAAGGCCTTTTGATTCTCAAGATCGCTACAAAGTGCGAGAGAAGCGCATACATCCTTTTCTAATGCCTTTAGTTTAAGTAAGCTTTCACAAAAAACAAAGTAGCACTTGTTCTTTTTAAATCCCCAAAGCAATGATGAATACGTTTTAAAGAACCAAAAGAAATATGAGTTAGCCTAAAATAGAAATTTAAAGCATACGACAAACTCTCCAAGTGTTTTGAAATGTTCGTTTCAAAAACCAAAGCCAAAGATGAGTTAGCATGAAACATAAAATTAAGGCATGCGACGGAAGCTCAAAGCATTTAAAAACACTTTTGGGTTTCAAGTTTGATGTTTAAATCTTTAACTCTAACCTTGCCTTCGTTTTTGCTTGATTCCAATGTTCGATTTCGACATCAACCTATCATGCAAAAATAAAAATTAGATTTTCCTCAAAATCACTATTATACACCATGTGCAATATTGATTTTGAAAAACCAAAGTTGTTACTCCAAAACTAAAGTCCTCAAAAGTATAGCATAGACACAACATATCCATTAAAAAAACAAAAAAAACACATTTATCATTCAAAGTTCCTTAAAAAAATAAAAAAAACACAATAATCTCAACTGTTGTTCTATGACAAAAGTAGCTTTTCCATAAAGAATGTTTATGTTCAAATTTCAAAGTAAGCCTTTAGCATTAGTCTTCATTTGATTTCATCCAACGTTTTGATAATGAGAGCACATCATCGAAACTTTAATGCCTAAAAAAAAGAAAAGGGTCTATACTCCCTAAATGGTATGCATTTTAGAAACATAGGTTGTACAACAATTACTATCTCAGTAGCTTGTTCCTTTCTTAATAGGTTCCAATAATACGTTTCTAGCTCATACAACCACCTGCATTGACTTTGTAGACATTTGTTTCATTCGAGACAATTTTTGTGATTTAGTTACCATAAATGAAAGACAAGTCTCACAATTAAATTGGTTTATGCACCAACCATAACATTAATTAAAGGTATTTGTGGTTAAATGAAGAATCATATGTACTTAACTCAAGACATAGGCGTATGAATGATGATAGATCAATTTAAAATGATGCACTCAGATTTCAAACCTCAGACAATGATATACTAATACAAGGTGCCTGAGCCAAGCATGGAATCTGCATGGCACCTAGAAGAATTTGCGCCATGCTGAAGCATTGCACAAATGTTACGAAAAATAAGGACGCAACTGAGTAGAGAGATTTAATAGGACATCAGGCTACACATCGAAGAAAACAGATTATAAATCTCACTTGCAAGCTGGAAAAAATGTTTGCTACGGAATACCCAACATTAGTGTATTTATTTCATACATAAAAGAAAACTTATCTTAGTAAAGAACACTAAGACTTCTCTCCATTAATGCCCGCAACCATCCTCAATAATATGTACGCACTATGATTAGTCGTCCCAGTGCATGTAGGCTTTCTGCCATCGTATTCCCTGCATTCTTGCATTTATAAGGTCGACCAATACTTTACAACTACATCTCCTCTTGTCAGGTGTGAATGCATAGAAGTGATGGTACGCTGCATAGGATTTCAATCATCCAGGAAAACATGCCTTTGACATCTTGAGTAGGTTTGGCGAGTAAACACAGTGGTGAAGATAGATAATTTACTTTATCCTATGCAATATTTATCAAGGATTTGTAAGATGCGACTGATGCATTGCACAGGAAACACCTATTACAGATGATGATGACACAACAAATTTGATGTCCAACACCATACGAGTTTATTGGAGAGGTGAATAGCGCGGCTTGGAAATAGCAAAAGAACATATCACTAATAAGAAGTCATCCCCTCATTATGTGCACACTTGATTTGGTCGATCTAATTTATACGCCATTTAATGCAGCCAACAAACAAATATCACATAGAATCCTGAACCACAGAAAAATGTACAATATGACACAAATTATATTGATAAAACACTCGTTAACAGTAATTATTCCATGCGTAATCTACTCCTTCCACCGTGGCATTGATTCATCAAGCACCAATCAACAGAAATCAGACTATGAACAAAACAATGTGCGGTCATGGGAAACACTTTTTAGCAGGTCTTCCACATTAGAGCTTGCTGCTTTCCCTGTAGATAGCTCTAATGTGAGAAAGGTAATTACAATCTATTTTTAAAACACGCTTGCTTTAGAATGCACAGGCATGTGTAAATTACGGCCTAAACAAGGCATGTGAATTTCAAAGAAGCCATGAATACAATCTAAATGAATGCAGCAACAAAGACTGGCATGAGATTTTGTAAATGAGTCTCATGGGACCCCACCTGCTAGAGAGAAGAGAGTTTATAGAAAATGTAACATAAATAGATGCGTTGAAAAGGTTTTGGAAACATTACAAGCAAGACCTAAAAGGGAAGCGATGTAAAATGGAATGTTAAGATGCTTTTAAAAATAAATCATAAAGCATGTCCTTTGCAAAGCACAGGCTGAAGTAATATGAGAGAATTGTTTTGAAAGGTTGTTGGTGCAGTGTCATTATGCAAACCCAAGCATTTCACCAACTTGAACGCGTTTGTTTTTTATGCTTCAAATACAAAGTATATGCTGAGAATGTTTTAAGAACTGCAAACAAAATACATTGGTTGGTGAAAGTTTCAAAAGCTTCTAAGGAAATGTAACCGATGGAACGCCACAGTGAATGCAGGGACATGTACACCCATTAAAAGCACAGAGGAAGGGGCGCTGATGATCTGTAGTAGAGAAAGATTTAAATCAAACGGTGGGTGCCAAATGTGAAGACCAAAATCAGCATTGAACAAAGATTGACAGATATAGGTTAAATTTGTCAACTTTGAACCAATGAGATGAAATTCCTCCCTATGAAATTGTTGAGTAAACATAAAGGAAATAATGACATTATCACACTAACGTAAAATCATAAGCAATATAAGCATAAAATCTATTCCTAAACTACTCAAGCATCATCCCATAGGGCGATTGGTGTTACTTTGATATGAAAAGTAGCCCTTTCTTGACCCCTTTAGATAAGCTAAATGATAAAATTATTTGAAGATGGATTCAAATGACAATGATATGGAGAAATATCTAAAGATTGTGGAGGTTGTGGAGGCTTAGAACAATAGAGAAGCTCTCTATTTATAGAATATAATGATAGAAAAATGCCAAATATGGAGGATGTGGGACTAAAGATTTGTCCAATGATATGAAGCCACTTGTCGTCATGTGATAGGTTGGAAGAATGTTCCAAAGAGAGGGAGATTTCAAATTTGAATTTGAGAGTAAATGTTGAGTTTGACTTGTGCAAGGGACATGTAAGAGCCATGTAAGAGCTCATAAATGCTTTGTTGGATGTACATGTCCACTTGTTTTTGAATTCAAACTTGAGAGAATATTCCTCAAAGATGCCATGTTGATGGAAAATATGAATTTATAAATGAGTTAAAATGATTTATTGGTGCAAGTGGGAAAAGCTAGAGGATGTGATGGGTGGTTAGGTTAGGTTAATCATGATTAGCTTAGCTTAATGATGATTAGATGCTTTGACCCCTTTGACTTGAATATTTTGATTTATTTTAAATCAAAAAGGGATGAAAGGTGATTTTAGACTTAATTAAATAAAGGATTGATTTATTTAATCAAGGAGGGTGATGTTAGGATCAAGTTGATTTATTTAATTTAAATTGATGACTTTAGGAGATTGATTAATAAACTTGATTTATTTGTTGAATGGATGAATATGACCTAATCAAATGCATTATGCCAATTTTGTGTGTCTACAAAAGCTTATGATAGAATGTGATGGAGTTTCATTCTTAAGATGATTCATTGGATGGGTTTTGGTCCTAAGATTTGTAATCACATCCAAATGTTGTTCAAGGATGCTAATGCTTAGTTGATTGTTAAAAGAGAATTATCAAATTCATTTCCCTTGCAACATTCAACCAAATAGGGTTGTCTATTATCACCAATCCTTTATGTGCTTGTTTTTGATACTCTTGGGTATCTTCTATAAAAGTATAATCAAATAAGATTAATAAGGGGATATTGATACCTAATGATGTTTTTGTGCTTAACTCAAATTTTTTTGATGATGGTGTGCTATTTCTTCAAAATGATGAAGAAGAGATTCATAATGTGATGGGGGTTCTTGAACTCTATTGTGTTGTTTCTAGTTCTAAATTAGCTCATCACAAAATTCAATTTCATATGGTTAATACTGATCATGTCCCAAATTGGATACCAAAAGATTGGAATAAGATTAAGCGTGGAGAAATTTATCAATATGTGGGCATCCCCTTTGGGATAGGTGTCACTCTATCTGATATATAGAAATGGTTCCTTACAAAGTTGAAAAGTAAGATTTTCTCTTGGGGGAATAAATTCTTGCCCCTAGTTGGGAAGATTCAAGTTGTGAGCCACATATTTTTGGCTTCACATGTGTATTACTCATCATGTTGGATTCCTTCAAGAAAGGGCTATGAAGATCTTATTAAACTTATTAGACAATTTCTTTGGTCTAATTGGAATGGTGATGATGGTTTTAAATCAACTTCGTGGCTACACTACATTCAACCTAAATCAAGAGGAGGATTGGGTCTATTAGATCCCAAAACCCAAGTTGTTTGTTTGGTTACTAAATGGATAGTTAGAGTGGTTGTTGGAGACGAACCTTGGAATTTATTTATTTTTTATCGAATTATACAAGAAGTTATTAAAAACAAATGACAATTAGTTAGATGGATTGGTAAAATTTTACTTGCTCCTTTTTCCCAGCTTAAACTTTATTTCCCTTTATTGTCCATATGGAAGGTTTGACAGTTGATTTGTAAATGTTTGATTTTGAAAAGTGTCTCTTTACAACATGGTTTCAATTTTGGTACATCATCCATTTCGTGGAATAGAATGATTCACTTCCAAGGACAACCTCTTGATGTTACTTTTTGAGACATGCCCTTCGCCTATTTAATAAAGGGATTCAACAATTTGGAGACTTGTGGGACTATAATGTGCTTGACTAGGTTACTTGGCATATTATTAAGAATAAATTTAGTTTAGCTAATAATTTTCAAATCTTTTTTATATTTTTGAAAGCTTTGGTTCCCATTGACCTTGTTATAAAACTATGTACTCCCTTGCAATGCAATGTTCTCAAAGATTGGTGGTGGCTATCCAAAATCCAATTTGGTTTCACTTTCCTTTAAAAAAGTCTACTTCCTTCTTTGCATTTAACTCCAATGGTTAATCAGAAATGAAAATTTAATTTCAAAGAAAAGTCTTGGAGAATATTGAATGCATATATATGGAGGTCAAAAGTTGAGGCTAATGCTCAAATCTTGGCTTGGAAAGTTTTGCATTTCAAAAATTACCTGTTGGTGACAGGTTAATTTACATTTTGGTGCAGCTGGTTAAATACCATTTCTACCAGTATAATCAAAGTTTTAAACACATTTTTTGGGACTACTCATGAACCAAAAGGAAATGGAATGTTATTTTTAAATTTCCACCTACGATTCTTTAGCACAAATTGAGTTGGAAAGAATATTTATTGGGACTTGGCATGCAAAATAATGTTTTGGTTGATTTTAAGAGACATTTTATTCTACATAATATATGGAAAAGTACATGCTTATCAGTTTTTGCTAAACATAATACTCACCAAGAAGGAGAAATGCTAAAGTTTTACTCTAATATTATTTTCCAAATTGTTGTATGTTGTTCTCAATTGTAGGGGGTTCCAAAAGAGAAAAGGTGAAAATCAACAAGCACTTGGATAAGATAAAGTATCAAATGCTTCAACTCTATGAAAAAGAATCCTTATGTTCTATACAATTGCAATGTATGTTCAAATTCAAAATTTAATGTTGTTGTTTAGTGAGAGATTTGACAAAATTTGTGAGGTGTTGTTCTCTAATTATGGGTTGCATTTTGTTGGGTGAAAATTATGTAATCAGCTTTCTATAGATTACACAACTTGGACTTCAGCCACAGCTATGTGAGATGTGAATCTCTCCTCTCGGAAAGGGGAGGCGCCCTTCTTACTACTAAGAGAAACAATAGTAAATCACACAAGTAATTACAAAATGTACACGAAATTCACGGAGTGGGGGGGGTGTGTTACATTCATCCTTCTCTCTTTTTTCAGAGAAGATGTTTACAATGCTTCACGTGTTGGAAGTTCCGAATTCTTGATAACTTGAAACGAACAACTAGCAGTAATGCCAATATCTCTATCTCGTCAAAGCGAAGCGTAGAGATACCAGAAGTAATTAACAACAAACAAATAATTTAAAAAGGGAAAGCTCACGAAGGCACAAAGTCGTTCCGTAGCTTTATCAATGTTGGATCTGCGTAAACGTACCGTTTGCTACATTAGAAGCACAAAGTCTTCTTAGACGCAACAATTCTTCGAACAACATGAACGATTACAAGCACAAAGTCTTGTAGATCATCCAACAAGAGTGTCAATGAGCACGAACGATTACAAGCACAAAGTCTTGTAGATCCTTCAACGAAGTATCCAAGAGAATGAATAATTATAAGCACAAAGTCTTATAGATTATCCAACAAGAACATGCGAGAGTATAAATGATTATAAGCACAAAGTCTTATAGATCACTCAACCAATGATAAACAAAATAACAATGCAATCTAAATAATAGATGTAACGCAAAGTTTACATCAACCACTTAGAGTCTTTCAGATTCCTCGAACTAATCACTACCAAATCAAATCAACTTACAAAAGTATTGAAACAATGCAAAGTCCTGCTAGCAATCCTTTCTTTATTGATTGAATCTCACCAATAGCATGAACGCAAAGTTTCACAAGTTTGCTTTAAAGGGCAAGACTTCGCTGCAAAGGCTAAAAGATAACATAATGAAAATCCCTCAGATTATATATAGAAAGAGGGATGACTTAAAAGAAGGAAAGAGATTGAGAAATCAGGGAGAGAAAGTTAGGTGAGCGATTTTAGGAAATCTCTACCAACTTTGACCAAAGTCAAAGTGTAATTTGTTTTGAAAATGTTACATCTGACCCTGTGTAATTTACACTTACAAATGATACCAAAATGTCGAATATTTACAAGATGCATAAAGGATGCAACTGAAATGTCTAACACCGAGAATAGGGGCCGCTTCACGCCTCCTTTTGCATTGGCTAAGCTCCCACCCTCCTCCTAGTCTCCTGGCTAATTTAACTTCCTTATCCTGGGACCAACGGCAATCCACAATGGTGAATTCCCTCTCAGTGATCGATCTCTGGCTATGTAGATGAGTGGAACCTTTTGCACTGCCAAGATGCCTCTGTGTTGTCCAATGTGAGCCTTTGTATCACAAATGATGTACCAAGCTTCGAGAAGTCCGAATCACAATCAAATTCATGATGGCTTCGAAGATTAGGATATTTCTGCGGGTCAGGAAGACACGATTGTCCTCAAGAAGTCGCATCAGCAACTCTTGATACTCTTTGTCAAGAATGTTGCTGCCCATCGGTCTTCCCACTTGGTGAAGACTCAATGAGAGATTGAACCACTTGAATCCCTGTTTTAGTGATTCTTTACCTCTACAAACTTTTCTTTGCTCCGAATTACCCCAACCTCCACTAATTTAATGAGCTTTTACCTGCTTCATTTCCACCATGACAACAAGTATTTTTCTGATGTTCGCTTCCTGAAGGTACGCTTTTCATTGCTCGCGGGTATTTGGCCAACATGGTGGTTTTCTCATCCGCAGCCAAAATTATCTGAGATCCGTGTTCGATGATCTTTTCAACAAATTCATACAACACTCTACCTTTGGAGGCGAATTTCTCAGCTTTCTTGATAGCTGGGTCTTCAATACTTACCACTGTCAACAGTTGTGCATTACTTGGAGAATCGGCAAGTCTCTTTACAACAGTGGCATAATGCTCTACCCTCTGTTTGTACATGTTACGAGATTGCTCAACTTTGTCTAGCCTTCCTGCCAAGATATCCAAAGGGACTTGCGCATCGGCTTTTGCACTTTCGTTGGTAACCTTGCCAAGCTGGACCTTTGTTACTGTGTAGTCCTCCATATTGACATCACCTTCTTGATTTGGTGGTATGCCAATTTCAGCATACTTATGGCCAGCCTTATCAACATTCAGCCTCGAGTATACTTTTGCCTTCTTCTTCCCTTTAGCCTTTGGAAGAACTATCTCTTCAAGGTCGAGCTCCTCTAGAGAAATCATTTTCTTTTTATGCTTCAACACTTGACATATTAGCCAAGGAGGAAGAAAAGAGTGTGAACTTTCGATTTACCGTCAAGTTAGTCTTCATTGCCACCTCCTCGGCTATTATTGTCACATCCTCGAACTCACCATTGGTATCGCGGACAATTGAGAAGTACGGTCATCATCGCCTCAGAAGTCGGGACAATATTGAGTCGATCACGATCGACTCATTCATGAAACGATTGTATTCGTTTTCAGAAGTGATATCATACGTTGGCGAAGACAAGCTAGGAATGGACAATGGTGGGCTTGACAGTATATCAACCGTATGGATGCTTGTCACTGAAGGAGTATCAAGCTGGGTTGATGCTGCAGGGATAGGGGATATCTCAGCTACAGGAATGCTTGTGGTAGGGATAGGTGACGAGGGAACAAGAGGTGGAGGAGTTCTTGAATCTGGAGGGGTATGAGGAACGTTTGAAGTCACGGGCGATGATGTTCTATGGATTTCCTCAACTACATTCTCGGGAGGAGAAGTAGTTATTTCTTCATCATGCTCGGGTTCCTGTTGATCACCCTCTTGTCTCTCCGAATCTGGCTCACCTTCGAAGTCACCTTCAGATCCTTCTTTAGAATCTTCATCAGACACTTGCCCGCTTTCAGAAACCTCTTCGGCATCGGAGTTCCGCTGGCCAATCTTCATCTTCACCGATTGGTCGCTAGGCACGTTTCATCTAATCTATCTCCTCGAAAGATGGGATTTTACCCTAGAGTTTGTGATGGATGCAGATTCCGGCTCTTCTCTGCCTCTTTGACGTACTTCGGTATCTCTTACCAACGTTGAACTTGATCCTAGGGCCTCCGTGAAGAAGTGGGAACTACCGCTAGTTTGTTTTGTTATGAGTTCTTTGTCACATGCGTTTCTACCTCGACTCTTCTCCTTCTCGAAGTCCGTCTCAAACTTTTCTATCAGATGACCATGTTTTGTGTAACCATTCTTCGCATACAGAATTGGCCCTTTCTCTCTGTATGTCGTGGTGACCTTCTTTTCTGTACCACCGTGACAGGTGGCAACGAATTCTTAGTAATGCCTTTGCTCATCATAGAGACAATATTCATGATAATAATATCACCCGATCCTCAAAATCCTTCCGGTAGGTCAGCGATACCAAGATCTCGATTTGTTAAACCGCCAATCAGAAGAAGTCCATTTTGGCGCATCGGCTTTCATCTCTCGCATCCGCCTTGCAGGTTCTCAAAACGTACCCTGTTGGTAACCTTTTACAACTTCTTTCCATCTCTCAGAAGTCAAAATCAAACCTATACCGTAGGGTTTTGATGGTCATGATCCGCATCTCTCAAAGATGTATCGCATTCTTAGCTTTTTGTGCGCTTGATAGTATATTCCATTACGGTCGGGAACTTGAATCCACGCTTGTGGTTGCTTCTTCGTTCTTTCTGCACTGACATCAGCTGTCTGCATGTTTCCATGAGAACCCACTTATCCGAAGGATAACGTGGTAGCATGTAGGGACAACCGGTGTAACAACCTACTCTCAAGTAAGTAAACGCTGGGAATTGGAGAAAAATACATCCAACTTTACTTACCACCTTATAAGCCTCATCAGACACTCTTCTTCTTTCCAAAGCTGGATCAAAGTTGAAGAGTAAGGGCGCAAAGAAAGCATCAAAGGACCAGTTCGAAATGATGAAGCTCTCCTTTAGCTCCAATCGATAGAAATATTCTACATGTGCACCAATATTCGATTCCCTTTGTAGATAGACCGGGAATTGTTCATCACAAATGTCAAGGCATACCGTAAGAAGTCATGTAGAACTTCAATGTAGAAGGAGTATTAATCAATCAAGCCAGGCATCTCTATCATCGATTTATTTACCCTACCAATATGCACTCTCGGGCCTCCTTATGATCCCTGATACCCATACATCCAATCGCGGAAAGGTGTGGATGATTCCGGCAAACCCTTCACTCTGCTTAGAAACGTGATCATATCCTCGAAGTCATCTTTGAAGTCACTTCTCAGGAGTCCTCTCGGCCATCTAGAAACAGACGATCTAGGCTTCTTGAGCCATTGAGTATTTATCAACTGTTTGGCTTTATTGGGATCAGCATCAAAGATCTCCTGTGCTTTTGATATAGAAATGTCAATATATTTGTCCATGTGAGGAACCTTGAAGACAATGTCAAAGAAATCAGGGTCGAGTCTCAGAATCTCATGCCCGGAAGAGTCGATCACACTTCTGCTTTCTCGGATGTAATGAGACGCAACTTGAAGAACAAACTCAGTATTGTGCGCAGCTGTGGGGAACATCGCCACCGTAAGTGGGAGATTGTCAGGTACCATTGCTCTCATTGAATCGTGGAGAGGTTTCTGCCTCTCGCCAACTTCTATAAGTCAACCAAGTCTTGATGGCCACCATCCTTTATTTCTTCAACTTTCTAAAGCACCATAGTCATGGAGGACTTCTGATATTTGTACTTCATCTTGCTTCTTGCTTTCGAAGAAGAAGGAGGCTTCGTAGCAGTCATCAAAAGAAACTAGAACACTAAGCACTCTTGACTTGACGATCTCTGAGAGTAGACTGCAACCGGTCTAGCCAGAACAAACACCAATTGTTAGGGAACATAGGAAAGCGTGTAATGAGTATGAGGGTGGAAAAGCATGGAGCGGATGGCGAGGCACGCAAAACGATGCATGAATGCGAAAAAACGAGGCTCTAGAGCGCACTGGTCAAAAATGAAGTTCGTTTGGAAGGAATTGGAAAAAGTCAGAAAAAGTGTAAGGGCGCTGAAATTCAGCGCCCTTACATTCTGAGAAAAATTGCTTTTGGTGTAAGGGCACTAAATTTTAGCGCCCTTACACTTTTTTAGTGTTAGGCAAATTTCTGACATTCTCAACATGTCATTTGAGAGAGAGATGACTTTGATGCAAGGGCGCTAAATTTTAGCGCCCTTACATCTTACAGTGTTAGGCAGTTTTGAGGTATCTTCAAAATGTCATAGCGCGGAAATTTAGCGCTTTTGCAATTCTAGCGATTCTTGAAGATGTAAATGCAATGAGGAATGGCGAAGGCGCTCAAGCTTCAGCAAAGGCAATGTTTGGTTAACTTTGAAATGTCATTCGAAACCATCTCCATCCTATTACATTTTCATTCAAAGGTCAAAGGAATTCTTTTTCACAATGGCGAATCTTTCCAATGTTTACCAAAACGGATGAAGAACTTCTAACAAAGATACCTCAACACAAGCATGGCGGGTGGATAGAAATTCTCAAGTGATATTGCGCGCAGAGGAGAAAGGTAGGAAGAAATGCGTATGAAGGAGAAGAAAGACGTATGAAAGACAAGGGAACGCGAATGCAGAACAATACGCGTTTGGAAAAAACAAAGAAAGGAATGCGTAGGGTTAGCAAAGACTCACCAATGTTCTTGCAATGAAAGCAAACAATGAAAGGAAAACGCGAAGGAAAAGAAGGACGCATCCAAAACAATGAAGGAGGATCCCATTGTGTAAAGAGAAGAAAAAACACGAATGGAAGGAACATGCGAATGGAAAGAACAAAAACGAATGAAATGAAAAACGTGAATAAAGAAACCAAAACGCGTATGATAACCATGGATATATACAAATGGAAATACAAAACCAAATGAAAGTCTTACCAGGGCCAAACACAAATATTGCTGAAGAGATGAATGGCGGAAATCTTCCAAACGCAAATTTGCAGATGAGAGGTAATTCGCCCAGCAAGAGGAGAGACAAAAAGAAATAAAATACAAACAACAAAAGTGGCGAATTCATTCACTTAACTTGCAAAATGAAAATTAAAAACCTAACTCAAGTCGTGCAATAAATTTAGGCACGAAAAGTGGCACGATTGACGAAAAATGCGAAATTGTGAAGAAACGTGCCAGAGGCAAAAAAAAAGTTAAGTGTCGAAAGAAAATGTAATGGCACTAAAATTTAGCGCCCTTACATTTTTTGGAAATTCACTGCATGTAGGGGCGCTAAATTTTAGCGCCCTTACATTTCCAGACTTAGCCAAATTTTTGGATTTTCCCTGCAGGAGCCAAATTTTTGGATTTTCCCTGCAGGAGCGCACTTTTTCAGTGCTACTGCATCTTCCGTAATTTGCAAAGTACGAACAGTGAAACGTCGCAAAAGATCTCGTTTCGAAGGTCTTTGCGAGGTGAACAAGGGGGAATGCTCAAATTGACTATTCGAGACTTGGGAACGCATTTTGAGGTGGCTTGAAAATCACTTCGTTATGCGTACTTGAACTTCACGAATCCTAGGAAGCGGACAAGTTTCGTAGGGGGTTATCTGTGGAACGAGCGCTGCTAGATTCCGTGATAACACATTCTATGGAAAAAGGTCTCTTTAGGTCCTATATAGCTATGTATGCTCAAATTTAGAATATTATGCTATTGTTCATTAAGGTTTATGCCAAGTTTGATGAGGTAATCTTTGCCCATAATGGGTTGTATTATAATGTTGATAGTCTATGACTAGTTTTAGCAACCCTCTGCTTGTCTTTCTTTTTGTAATATTTTTATTATTATTCTATGGTTTCAATTAAAAAAAATGTCCTACATTTTATCAAATAAAAAGTCATGAAATATGATTGGTTGCTCTTCAAAAATTAATCATAATGCTTAATACAATCATTGATCTTTTTATATAATATCTTCTTTCTTATAAATTAAATAAATAATTATATATTAGATTATATATATGTTATATATTATATAGTATATATATTATTATAATATGATGCTAAAGTTAATATATTTCATGTTAATTTAATATATTAATATAATACATAATCAAATATATTAAAATAATTTAATAATATAATATACTAAAAATATATTAAATTATATATTAGATGTTACATATTATATAGTATGTATATTTTAATTGTTTACATTAGATTATTTTTCATTGATTTTTTTAATATAATATTTTTTATTATAATTTGTTTATATATTAAATTATATAATAGATGTTATAGATTTTATTATATATGTGTGTGTGGTAATACCCTATTTTAAAATATTAAATTATAATTGTTTATTATGTTTTTTATATATTTTAACTTTTATTAATATAGATTTTTTAATCACTATTTTGAACTCTTTTCAAATTATTTTTTAACAATTTATAACTTTAGCTTTCTCATAATCATTGCGCCTTTGGAAATATTAATTGAAAAATGCTTCAAAAAATGTCAAAAAATTTGCAAAATAAAAATTTTATGTTCCATTGAGCATAATGCCTATAAGTTTTTTTAGCCAATGATAATCAAGAAAAATAACTTCAAAAATTCAAAAAGTTAAAAATTATGCATTTTACTTTAGAAAAATAAAATATAATGTATAAAAATAAATTATTAAAAGCAACATAAGAGTTATTCTCTTGGATAAGTATGTCGTATTCGTGAGAATTTTTCCTTGTCTATGAGCTAGTAATCTGAATCAATTTCAAATAGGGTTACGATTAGGGTTCAAATAACTTTATGGTTAGGGTTAAGCTTCAATTTGGGTTAAGGTTCAATTGATTAAAAATAGGCGCCTTGAGAAAAAGGATATCTTTTGACATATTTTACATATATTTTTAAAATATAGGTATGCTAGTATATTTTACATTAAAATAAAAATTTAAATTTTATTAATATTTTAAATATTTTTTACAATTTTAAAATTATAGTTAAATATGAAAGTTTTACAAAAGAAATAGAATAAATAATATATATATATTTAACAAAAATTAAAATTGAAATATAATTTTATCTTTTTAATTAAATGTTAAATTTTTATATTTAAAAAGTTTTAATTTTTTTTATTAAACGCCATCACAAACAGCGAACAGCGGTTAAATTAATAATATAAGTTTTAATATTTATATAGTGGCTGGATGGCGTTGCTTTCATCTGGTTTAACTATCACCTTTTTAATTAAACACTGCAGAGTTTGCACGGAATCTGAGGTGAGGCGAGGCGAGAAAATCGAGAAACTGTCATCTGGCCGTAGCATGGATGAGGCATGCAGCATGGATAGGGCAGCCATCCATGCCCCCGGGCATTCCCGGGGCTGGATAGCCGCTGCCTATGAATGAAGGGGGGAAAATGTTTGTCAGAGTCGTGCTTCGGATTGACAACCCAGCAATATAATAAGCCTCTCGCTCGTCAGTCCATATCACCAGTTTACAAAGCTGTGCATAGAGTCCAGGTTCAGGGAGCAGGTTCACAGTTCAGGGTTTTGGATCGAGGGTCAAGGGTTCGGGGTTGAGGTTCCAGGGTTCGAGGTTTTGAGTTCTGCGTTACGGGTCCAGGGTTAAGATTTAGGATTCAGCTTCTGGGTTCAAGGTTTTGGATTCTGGGTTGAAAGTCCAAGCTTCGGGGATTAGGGTCCAGGTTCAGGGTCAGGTTCTGGATCGAGGGTCAAGGATGCAGGAGTTTAAGGTTCAAGGTCCAAGATTTAGGATTTAGCTTCTGGATTCAAGGTTGAGGATTCAGGGTTCAATATGAAGGGTCAAGGGTTAGGGTTTCTTCACTCATTTTGCTCTGTTCCAACAATTCAAACTTTTCCTTTCTCAATGGAGGGATCGGAGGGAGAAGAGGAATCGGAGGAGGGATCGGAGGGATCGGAGGAGGAATCGGTGGACCTGGGCTACAGCCCCGAAGATTTGTCTTAGTGAAGAAATGACGATGGGGAGATTCAAACAATGGGTGGCCGAGCATGGAAAGACTTACAATGACGACCATGAGAAGCAGATTAGATTTGAGATTTTCAAGGACAATTTGCATTACATCCATAACCGCAACCAACAAGATCTGCCGTACAAGTTGGGCCTCAACGAGTTTGCAGACCTTAGATGTGACGAATTGAAGGCCACTTGCAATTGCTTGGGAGGGCCCCATCCAAAGAAAGAAGTGAAGACCAGTAGCAATTCCTTGCGAATGGAATTAACTTCCCATGTTTCGAATATTGGTAATTTTAGTGGACTACAGACCCCTGTTGGTGCTGTGGAGTCCAATTCCACCATGTCATTTGCGCATGTTTTTTCCTTACATGGGTCTGACCAGGAAGGGCGTGAAAAAACAGAGCTTCTGGATTTGAACCTGCCCGCTTGCCCCGGGCACATGTCGGCCTTCAAGCTATGGAAGACGGATCATCTGTCTGCTGCCTGGGCCCTCGCTAACCTCACTGCAGGGGAATTCGTGGGAATAGAGCGCAACTGCTCTTCAGAAGAAATCCGGGCGGCGTACAAGAAACTGGCCTTAAAACTCCATCCAGATAAGCACAAGGGAGATGAAGCTGCGACGGCAAGGTTTCAGGAGCTGCAGCGTGCCTACGAAGTGCTGTCTGATCTGCGAGAGCGTTCCTGGTACGATTCCCACCGGTCTCAAATTCTTTTCTCCTCATCATCCTTGAAACCCTCGAGCGGCAGAACCAGCATCCGTGCTGCTGACGGGGGCCGCTGGAAACCCAATCCTTTGTCGACGGTGAAGGAAAATTTTATAGTTTATGAAGATAATTTTCAGAAAGCAGAGGAGGCCTTGTATGAAGAATGTATTCGAGTCCCTCGAAGGCCACCGTGGCATGCAAATATGTCTGCAGAAGAACTTGATGTTAAAGAAAGGCAGTCAATTTTAAATTGGCACAGGAGCCTTGCCAGGCTGGAGAATGCGGATGATGCCACTCTTAATTTCATTGTTGCTCTCGAAATAGCTTATGGCAGGCAGGCTTTGGAAGCCGCAGTAGAGAGCCTCAGGGGTGAGTCAAATGAAAACTGGATGGAAGGCTGGGTTAGAGAAATGCCATATAATGGTAGTGTTGGAAGGTTTGCTGGGTTGGAAGTTTTGAAGCTTATTTTGAGCCTGTGTTTGTCAGAGGGTTTCGATACCTTCCCCTCGCTGCTGTGCGTTGATGGCTGCAGTATGTTTGACAGAATGGCAGAATTTGCTGTTTCAGTGCTTGAGGTTGGAGGTGGTGTGTTTGAGGATGTGGTGAGCACTGCCGAGTTCAAGTATTATGTTGCGGAGACAGGGACCGTGGTGTCCCAGCTTTTGGGAATTGCTACAGAAATGGTGAGACCTGGCATCGTTGCGAGAGAATTTAAAGGAAATGCTACATCTGCAGCTGGAGGATTCAGAGTAGAAGATGGAATTTTTATGGTAGTCTATAGGATTCTTTAAACATATCTATTACGAGTGGGGAATATAAATATCAGGGTTTTTTTTAATGCTCTGGAAGTTGTTTTCTATGAAAGTTTAATTGAATTTCAAGACCATGTTTTATGCTATGGAACTGGATATATTACTTCTGATCCAATTTGATATTTTATTTTCTTGTTTCTGCAGGTCATTTGGCCACATAGTGGACATTTTCTTCCAACTGAACAAAATTTCACAGAGCTACTTAATTTTCTGGAGCAAAATGAGATTGACCTTTCTAATGTTGAGGTGTGTATTTTCTTTGATGAAATATAACTCTATGCGAGTTTATCTTCTATCCGTTCAATATATACTTACATTCAAACTTTTTGTAACAGTGTGTTTGATATTTAATTATTTGTTCTGTTGTTTGCAATTTTACATTGTCAGAGTTTTCATTTCCATTTTTTTTTAATATCAGAAATTTAAAGTTTGAAGCAGAAGATGAGAGCTTTAGAAGCAAATACTGATAGAATTTTTTGGTTTCTTTATACAAAGCTGCATATTTAGTTTTCATTTCCATTTTTTTTAATATCAAAAATTTAAAGTTTGAAGCAGAAGATGAGAGTTCTAGAAGCAAATACTGATAGAATTTTTTGGTTTATTTATACAAAGCTCCATACTTCAGCTAAATGCATATGGAATTCCTTTCTTACAAATGTTGAGCCAATGAATTTGCTGAAATTTTTCTGGATGTTGTTCTTTCTTCTGTGTCTTATTATATTGTACAAGGATGCATTAGTCGGTATGAGTTTTCCATAGTTCATTAAATATTATGCTAGCTTTTGGATTAAATTGTGTATGTTTTTTCTCTTCCTAATGAGTGATCCATCATTTGGAAGAAGAAAAACATAGACAGTTTAATTGAAAGCTTGGATAAAGAGATGATTTTTTACTATGTTGCTCTTACTCCAAAATCACAGACAAAGAAAATATTCCCGTAAAATTCTGCATATTGAACTAAACTAGAAAAATGCATTAACCTGTATCTATGTTGGGTTTGCAGTGCTGGGAATCAATAAATGCTTTAACTTCAAACTGTTTTGGCAACTGAGCCTGTACGCAATGTTGCCGGGAATATAGAAAGATGTATAAAAACAAATTCCTCGTGCAAAGATGGAGGTAATAAGCAGCTGCAATACGCCTCCTTTGCACGAAAACAAAAAGTAAAAACTGTTTATAAATTTCTGGAATATTGAAAACGAATTTTTTTCTATACAGACTGGTGCTTATGAATCATACCTCCATAACCACACTGAAACAAGGAAAATCTTATATCTCCAACTTTTCACTGCATTAAACAAGGAAAGCATTTTACAGGCTTCCTTCAAAAAATTACATTAAAAAAAAAACAGGCAATACTAAAACTGAAGGACACTAACCCAAAAATAATGAAGCCCAGCAAAAATAAAACTGTAGATACTCAGGAAAATATAAAATAAAAATTTTTAAAAAAAATTATCTCAAGAAAAACTTAGCATATTCCACTTCCTCGGCTTGTGGAGGTGACGGACTAGATGCTAGAGAAAACGGACTTTCAAAAGGGCTGCGTGATGGTGAACTTTCAGGGCCAGAAATAGGAGGTCTTCATATTAATTCCGAAAACGGTTATGCAAGAAGCAGTTTTCAATTTTCGTACTAATTATTCAGTTTCCTACAAATAAAATAGTTATTGTTTCTAAAATTATTTAAATATTTAGAACATGGTCTGTTCCCCCAAAAAAAAAATGTCAATGATATTTGACAAAAATGATTTTGAAAATTATAAAAGTTAAATATCAAGCAGTTTACTTTAGAAAAATTAAAATACAATGAATCAATAGAAAATTATCAATAATATGTTTTATGTTTTTTGTTTTAATTGTCCACTAAAAACTAGGTAAAAAGGTGTTGGGAAGTTGTATGGGCAAAGTGAACAAAAATCATTGAAGAAAATAAGTTTTTATTATTGATTTCAAATTAAAAAATTAACAATTTTTAATTTTAAATTTCAAACATTAAAAATGCTTTAAAAAATTGTAAAATAGTTTATGCTCATTCGCCTTATGGCTTAAAATTTTTTAGCCAATAAAATTGAAGATAAATAATTTTGGAAATTTAAAAATCTTGCATTTGACATTAATAAAATAAAAATATAATGTACATAAAATAATAATAAATTTATAATAAATTTTGATTGGTTGAAAGTAAGTCATTTAATCGGAACTAATAAGCATAATATCTTAGGAGAATTTTTTCATATTGGATATCAAATTTTAGAGTGGATGGCAATATCTTTTTCATATACCATTCCTTTTTGCCATTAAATGACTAAATTTTCCTATAATAATAGATAACTTGTATGGTGATTCAACATCTCAATTTCCTATCAATATATAAATTTTAATCAAAGATGTTGAAATGGAGGGAGCACATAAAATAAAAAAATCAAAATCAAATATGGGCAAATTGGACACTTCTAAAGAAAATCAAATCTAGGGGATAGAAATATCAAAAATAGGCCAACAACAACTTATAGCTAGTAAAAATTCCTTGATGAGACGATATTAACATTAGAGGCTTCTAAATTTGCTTGCAACACCTAGAGACAATTTTTAAAGAAGACCTATCCATGAATACATCAATTTATGCCCTATGCCTACCCTTTTTTAAGGGACTCCCTAATCATAACTAATAACAGAACATTTCACATTCAAAAAGCAGGAACAACTTCAAACTGACCATATGCTGGAAGCTGTCTTTGGGTGCACTCTTGCACTTATGTATTTTCATGCATGTAAACTGCATTGTGGTTAGGATACTATAAGGGAGATGGGCCTATAGTGGGCCAACCTAACTTTGTGCTTCTCAAAATCTTATGTGAAAATTTCAAATCACTCCCAAATTTGTACATCTTATTTGGCAAGTCCCTTGCTTATAAAAGTTGATTTTAAGGCCACAACATCAAGTATGATGCCACATCAGCATGCTTTTTGTCAAGGTATCCAAAAAAAAGGTGGGACAGATAGTGGGTAACTAAGTCATGTGTTATTGGTGTGCTGATGTGGCATCATATGATTTGTCAATTTGTGTACTTTATGGATAAAAATGTTTTACAATTGAATATTAAATGGAAGTTTATTGGATATTAAGCTTATCTACTATGGAGCCCACTCAGGTCTACTTCTATACCCAACATTGGACCCCTACCCACTATGGGCCCCTTTCCCATAGATTACATGTGGTTAAAAACGTTCTTGGTCTATGGACTGTATGTGGTCTCGTGTTGAAAAATAATGTCATATCAAATCAAATCATTTTTGTTGGCTTCATGGTAGAAAATTTTGTACATACATAAACCACAAGAGGGGTTCAAAGATGTGATTTATTTCCAAGCAAACATTCTAAATCATGCAGACTTTCCTTCCTATCAAATTTTCAATTAAGTGTCACCTAAGTGTCACCTAAGCTTAGTAGACGGGAGAGAATTCCAGGGAGGAGGACAAGGTGACATTGACTGACTCTGATAAATTGAGCATTTTATATATAAAAATTTGATTGAAAAAAGATGTATCTTCTAATCTGAAAGATTTTTGCTATTGTATTTCGTTCTCAAGAAATGATAGATTTGATTGTCAAATGATTTCCTTTATTATGTTGTTCTGTTATTTATTTATTTATATACAGATCACAAAATTTGAACTAGGAAGCAAAAACCCAAAACCCTGAGACATCGCATTTATAAACAAATCACAAAATAAAAAAATTATGAAATACGTAGCAAAAAACCCTAAATCCTAAGTCTTCAACATTCTGCAAATGCATTCCAATTCCAATCACAAAATCCAACTAAACCCACTCTTACCTGCAACATCGTGAGCAAAATGGCACTTGTCGCCAAAGAGGCAATGCCTAGTAGTCTCCCATTTGTTGCAAATCCTGGTCTTCCAATACATGGGCCTCTGAAACACCCCGTTTGCACTTCCACCATTGCTATTTCCCTCATTCCCAACACCATTGCTGCTGGTGGGCCCCAGGCTGATGGCCACGCTCTCTCTGGACCTCCCCTGATCATCATGAAGAAAATTACAGTTGTCCCCATATGGGCAACCATCTTCCGTATAATACTTCTTACAAAACCTCATCTTGTAAAACCTGTGCGACGAAGAAGAGCCACTTCCGGCTCCTTTCACTGCCGCCGCTGCCAAGAACAACGATGGCAGATGGGCACTCCGACTCCTCCTGCTGGGCAACGATTTCTTGCCAGTTGGGGGGCAGCTTGCGCAACTCCTCCATCCCGTGGGAAAAGTTGCAGTTGTTGAGATAAGGGCACATGCTCGCCCTGAACTTGCAGCACAACTTTGTCTTGAAGAACATTTTCCCGAAGCTCGGCCTGCCATTGCTGTTGCTTTTGCTGCCACCGCCAGAAGAGGCGCCCGAAGCCTCTGGCGGGGGAGGTGTTCCCGAGCTCGCGCCCTACCCTGTCATCTCCAAGTTCGTTGATGCCCCTCCGCCCGTTGTTGACGGCTCCAAGGCATCGAAGGCCGTTGCTGTTGCGGTTTTTGTTTTCTTCAAAGGCGGTTCTCCTGCCTGCTTGTAATCCGGTGTCGTCCATTCTTGATGGCTGTCATCAAAATCGTCGTCGTTTGTAAGCACACTCCATACTGTAGAATCTAAAACAAAGCCTTCTTCGGGATCCAACACGTTATGAAAGATAACAGCAGAAAAAGAAAGCAAAACAATTAACTTAGAAAAACAGAGCATACACTAACGCATTTCTGTATTTTTGCAAATTGAATAATTGTCTCTTTATTCTTGTTTTTATAAGACATGAATTCAACTAATACATAGTTCGCAGAAATAAAAAAGAATGAAGATCTATCCATGCATTACTCTCTCTGTTGGATTTGGCGGTGAAAGTCAAGTATATTAACTGTTATCAAAGCTGAAAACTAACTGACTAAGACTGTTCTAAACAAAGAAATCAGCATGGGACAAAAGCCAACATGAATGCAATCTAAAGGAAACTAACAAAGGAAATCTATGCGAGACTTTCAGAGGTGGTAGAACTGGATGTTCAACTGAAACTCCAGCATCAGTGATCAACCCATATAAATAGACTTTAAGTCTAACTTCCCCTGAGATCTACCAAGAAAAAGAAAGCAGATACTAAACGTCCCCAATACTCAGAACCAAGTCAACAAATACCGAAATTGGAGTATGCGGCATATAACATCCAAAAAGAAGACCGAAGAAATGAACATTAAAAACCAGTAAAACTAACAAATCTACATGCATTTCACTTTCTGTACCTATCATTTTCTGGGGACGAAAGACATTCATAACCTCCTCCTTAGGAATATAAGACGGTGCCATACCACCTTTCCATGATTGGTTTCTCTTCTGATCATCCATTTCTCCAACTCAATTAAAATGCCAGGAAACTGATTCCTGAATGAAACAATATAAATTACGATCTGGAAAAAACCAAAAACATAAAATTCATTCAATCCTAAATTGATTAATATTCAATTAAGTTACTTACTTGAACAAATATATAATCCAAACTGTAGGAATTCTAGTCCAAAACACCTAAAAACAACAAAATGGTCGTCTATTATAATAATTTGAACAAAAAATCATTCAAAAGCCATTGCAAAGTGCCTTCCCAACGGCTTGAAATTTTAAAACGCTCCAAGAAACATAAATAAGATTACCATCGCTAATTTGCTAAATTTAGCTGTTAGAACTAAAACTATATATATCGTTGCTTTTTTCCT